>JARJLF010002302.1:0-43308 GCA_029378395.1 Mycena leptocephala
TTAGGATCTCTGTAAGGATAGTCACCCTTACAGTACCACATGTATACCTTCAGTAAACTCATCGTTCATATTGTGGACCTGATGAGTATAATATATTCCCCCCCCCCACCCCCCCCCCGAAGTGAATGAAACACCCCTCCGGCGTATTTGAGACTGATCAACTGTATGTGAGATAAAGTGAAGGGCACCATAGGTTTCGCCGTTGTCTAGTATGTTGGACCCGTGGCTCTATCACTACATTTTGATGGCCCCTCGGCCGACTTGATCGAGGTGAGGTTGGCCGAGGTTGGCCGAAGGGCTCAATCGGGTTGCGAGGGGCCATCAAAATGTAATGTATATTAACTCCAAATTAACTCAATCACACCGGGCTTTGACGGAAATATCTGATGTATTATATGTGTCCAATATCCCTTGTATATGCTAGGTATTAGCAGGTTATACACCAAGTATCCGCAACCGTCAATATCCCGCCAAATGGCGCTGTATTTGCTTCATATTGTCTGAATATAATCCACCAGTTTATACGCCGCTTATACTGGCGCTTATATCCCTTGCTTATTCGCTTCCTCGCTTCCCACCTCGCTCGCATCCTTTTGACTTTTACGACCTCTTGACCATCTCTATAGTTCTACTCTGACACAAGCAGTACTTCTAGGGTCCAACGCATGGCTCCTGCGGCCAGCACATGCAGTAGCGCCTCGAATTCTCGCAGTAAATTCACTCCAGCCAGTAATCCACCCAAATCGGCTCCATCGCGCTCCAAGCGCAAGGTACAAGCGGTGATTGAGCCCGCAGAGGAGTCTGCTGCCAAAAAGAAGAAGAAAAGCACTCTGAGGCCGGCCGTCGTGCAGGAGGAGGAAGGGCAAGAGGAAGGGGAAGCTTTGTGGATCCGTTTTCCGAAGTGAGGTACGACGCCAATACTGCTTGGACTGGATCTGTCTCCACTCCATCCTGGGAGCCCGAGATCTCAGTGGAAGAAGCTGTTCGACGTGGACCGACTGCGTTCCTGGATCCGGATGTGCCAGCTCCGGTGCCGCACTCGCTGCTGCAAGACATTGCCAACTCCTTCTCCAAAGACGCGTCCCCAGCTGCAACAAATCCGCCTAAATCTTGGGCTATTGATCCTTCTCTCGCTGAAATCGTTAGCACAAAACAGAATGTGACACACGATTCTCACCAGCATTCATTACCACAAAGCCCGTTCTCATTCTCGTACCCAGAGCGCCCAAAAGGATCCCCGAGCTTATCACCGCTAGCTTCCACTTCCAGCCTATCTCCGTTAACATCAGCTTCCAGTTCGCGATCCAGTCATACCTCGTCCTCATCCAAGAAACCCTTCAGCTTCTTCTCATTTTCTAACAATTCCAAACCGTCTCCGAGCGCTTCTATGGTGCCGAAAACCACCTCCGCGAGCTCTGACGCATCAGCACCATCTCGTAGCAACGAAATTCGGCTCACCCAATCGAAGTATTCCCTTGCAAATGCATTCATCCCGACGCAAAGTCATTTTGTCCCGCCGATCGAACGAATAGATCCTCGTGACCAGGCTTCCTCTTTCGCTTCGTCCCGCGGTTTCGTTTCCCATCCCATTCCCGAAATCGATTCACCCTCTCCTGCTCCTCCTTCGCTGACTCTTCCGAGCTCAACTACAAATCACCCGTCGCTCCCGAAACTAGTAACTGATAAGGTTTCCAAACTCGAAACGCAATCAGCAACCATAACCGATGAGGTGGACAACCATGCACGTACTTTGAAGCTCCTTCAGCAGGACTACCACGAGCTGCGCGACCGCGTCAACGAGCTGGAAATATTGAATGAAAATCTGACGACAGAGAGAGATGAGCTCGCACATCAAGTTGATGGGATGGAGGACACAATATCTGATTTATCTGGGATGGTCACGGCACATCAGGTCGCACTTGAAAAATTCGGGACACTGTTTGAGGAAATGGGAGGCTCTGACGACGTTACATCCGCGCTGCGTTCGAAGAAAGCGCAAAAGGCGCTCAAGGGACCGCGAGATAACGTTCTAAATGTAAGGACTCACCGCATACTTCGAATTCATCCGTTCATTATCTGCAGACGAGTATTCGCCAAGTCTTCTATCGTGCGATGGGGCATCCGACGAATGTTGAGCCGGAAAAACTCGCCCCGGTAGATGCAGGTGGTTGTTGGATTGACGATCCCGAGACTGAAGACGATCATCTACTCCGTCCCGACTTTTCAGCGAGTTGGACAGAGAATTCAGTTTGGCATGACCCGATGGTAACTTTCGCTCGAACTCACCTCCCCTCTGTATGCCCGAGCCTTTCCAATCACGATATCGAGAAAATCACGGATGCAACTATAAAGAGTCAACTCCAAACTGTTTTCAAAGGAGTTACGTCCAAATACCGCAAGTGGGCCAAATCAAAGGGCAAAGCACCGGTCACTATCGCTCATTCTGATCTTCCTAATGTCAAAAATCGGCGTGCACGTAGAAAAGAGCGTGTAAGTGAAAATCTTTCGATATTCATTCCGTGACTCACCTCCAAACTGAGTAGAAACTGGAGGAGCGAGCCCGTGTCCATCCCGCAGACTTGGCCGAGGACTGGGACTTTTTTTCAATGTGTTGTATCAGTCGACTGACGAATCCGATGACGATGACGTTCTCGACCCGGACACTGATTCCGGAAATGAGGTCGACGTTGCCACGACCAAGAAGCCGTGGGTTTCTCGGCCCCCAACGTATCGCGGTCAAACAGTAATGAATCCCGTTCTTATCTTCGCACTTGCTCATAGCTGCAACTAGCTTGAAAGTGGGGTGAATGAACTCGATAGGTTGGTGGCCCAGGATCGGAAAGAACGCGAAAAAGCCAAGAAAACCGTGGGACGAAACCGTCGTCGAGGTGAACCGAAGGATGTCCCGTTACCCCGTCTCACCGGACCCAATTCGAAGAGGATCTCGCGAGCTGCCATCTGTCCCAAGTGGTTAGCTGCCAATAAGGAGGAGAACGACATGCCATCGCGCATCCAGGAGGAGTCTTAGGTAGCACCAGTACTGCAAAAATGATCATGTAAAGCAAACGGGGGAAGGAAGACATGCAGTATAAATTAAATTCACTCGTCCTCTTCATCAATAGTATCCGCTTCGGTCTTTTTCTGAGTGGCTGTTAGTAATTATTGTCAGAGGGCTGTTTGACCTACATGGTCAAACGCAACCGTTGCCCAAATGGTCATTGCTCCAATTTCCAGCCAAGCGAGAATGAAATGGCCCGTGAGTTGTGGCAAAGATACGACTTCTGGTGGACCCAACTTGTCAGCGTACCAGGTCTGGACCCCGAGATCGGTTGCGCGGTGATTTATATTGAGTGTCCATATGCCAGTAATATTAATCTATGTCAAACCGTAGCGCCCAAGGAAACTCAAGCATGTTCTGGTCCGTCTGAAAGCGACACACAACGGCAAAGTCGGCAACACAATCAGCGAAGCCGGACCTAGGTTGAATGGCGCGAAGAATGTATTGAATTTGAACCGGCATTCGGTCTTCAATATACCCATACTGCGCAGATCTCCCTCTGGGCTGGGTCATGGCACCAAATCGACGCCCGTTAACCAGAATGTGGGAAAAGGAGAGGACGACACCATTGAAAATCGCGCCTCCCATTGGAACGGAGCCAGACACATCGGAGTACAAGATCATTTTGTCGCGCCACAGCGTCGAGAGGTACCGATGAATCAGGCCATAATATCCTGGTAAGTCTCGAAGCGTGATAGGCTTGGGGAATTGGAAAATACGATATGATCTTCGAACCAGAAGTGAGCAAATATAATTGAAATTGCGGCAAAGTTTTACGAGGATTGGACAACACTTGTGTCCGTGCGAGATAGTTTTGCAGCGTCCCCTTCCGTTCTTTTGTACCCCCTTTGAGGTAGGATTTCAGTAGTTGGAGGGAGTCCACGTCCTCTGGAGCGGGATTTTCGATGTTCTCGAGGTGCGTTATCTGTGAAACATAAGCCGCGGATAGCAGTTGTTCACGAGTACTCACTAAATCGTGAATAAAGTTGGTCTTCCACCAGCGCCTCATCATCGTACCCTCCAGTTCCCCACCGGAATGCCCATTATGGTTGAATCGCCCCAAGAAACCGTTATTGCGTTCATATGGAAATGCCCACCACCCGTACATTGGACCCATGGCGTAAAATTGGGGCTCAATGTGAAACGCGAAATGGAAGTAAGGTGTTAAATGACAATGCATGCGGGCTCAGGATTGAACCGCGTTTCCGAGGGCAGAAAAACCGCGCTTTACTTCATTCGGGCTGATTTCTTGGGTACATAAAATCCGAACGGCGGCTGTGAATTCAAGCACAGCATCGTAATGGCGTCGCAACGATCGGTCCATCTTCACTGTTTTGATGCGATCGATGTCCTCTTCCGTTGGATTCAGATTGTCGGCCATGAGACATTCGAGAAGTCGTTCACGAACCAATTTTTCTGAATTCAGCTGAGCACGCAAAATTTTGGAATTTGCTGGGGAGGGAGGTGTGTTGATATCAGGGCTTTCACCGTTGACGTGCCAGGCTTCAAACAGGGCCAAGAAGAGGACCGCAATCTGAGACCGCCATTCATCCGCTTTCACTGAGCCGCCACCATGAGATAACTGAGAAGCGCAGTCAGCGTGAGAGTTTGGAGTGGGCGTGAGTTCAAGTTACCGATGGCGGTAATCGTCCAATTGATACAGGCCAGATGATTTTCGAGAAAAAAGACTCCATTTTTTCGATGCAAGATAATTCTGTCGAGTTTGAGTTCAAAAGCCCATTATTGTAGATGATAGAGCGGTTGAGATGTTTGATCATCGCTTGGGATTATATATATCAAACGTTTCTGTGAATGATGCCGATTAAATCACTTACTTAGCATAACACAGTGCATCGGCTCGATTGATGACGATTGAGTGGGCATCCAGCCAACCAACTCGTTCATAACTGACCATCGTATACCACGCTTCCGAAAAATATCCTCGGCCACCTCCGGGGTTGCATCGCGCGCTCGAAATGCATATTTGAGGTGGCGATGATCATCCCGTGGGACGAATTCTGGTAGAGAGACATATCAGAAATTGACCATTGCGATAAGATGTACTCACTTGTTGAATCTTAACACCGAGGTTGGGTTAACTCACAAAAGTGCATGTAACAGTCTGGGCACATGAAAAATTTCGAGTTATGGCTGGGGAGTCTGGCGGTTTTGCGGCTCGCAGGAAGGTCAGAAACATTAGAAAGAAGTTGGGAATGCGAAATTTGCGGGGAGGAGAAACCCGGAACTCGAAACATGACACCTGAAACGACAAGTCGTCAGTAATATGCAATACTGTTGAGAAGAATAAATCAACCGTTGTACAGTCGCTTCATGGAGTTGGAGAAGGAGACGAGTACATGATTCAGTTGTTCAAGTGAGGGTTCCGTCGGCCCAGGTATCGCAGTTACATGGAAGGTCTCCTCGCGAAGGAATTGAATTTCGCGGGGATTATTGCATAGAGACAAGTAGATGGCTCCGGTAGAATGTTTCGCACCTTTCACGGCTTGGAACCTATTCAAGCATGTTAAAATAGGCTAGATATTGAAAGCGTAAGGCGTTGTTGAGACGTACCAATCAATATTCATCTGCCACACTAAGCCGCAAGGCAGTGCGACAAACCGTTGGTCAAGCCCGCGCACATCAACATCTTCAATTTTCCAATTCCCAGTGCGTCGCCGGACGAGACCCGCACGAATCGCGCGCCATGCCCAGCCATCAGAGATTGTCTTCATCGGCTTGTCGGGGTCCTCGAATGCATCATATCCCTGTAGTTCAAGAGGCTGCGCTGGACCAGGTGCGTCCCCTGCCAATCGCCAATGCTGGAGTTGAGCGTACTTCCCGGGCCGCATTAACATGTGTGCGATGGCGCGCTCGGGGTCGACAAAAGGCATGATCTTGACGGGCGTGCGCTTGAGCTTTCCATTCGACATGCGTTTCGAGGTAAATAATTTCCCTTGGCAATCCTCGTCTGTACATCTGCCGGAATCAGGAAGGGATGGGAGTTCTTCGGGACGGTGGACGTGCCAGCATACGTCGCAGACAAATAGATAGGTGATGAAACCCTCAGTGGAAACACCGAGCCGTCTCTCGACAGTTGCCAGTGTCCTCGCGAAGCTTTCCAGTCTCGGTATATCCTGCTTTGTTGTGCGATGCGCCAAGTCCAGCATGAGGGCAGATCCATCGAGCATGAGCCGCGCAGCCGAGTGTGTCATGTTTTCGAACGCGCAGCCAACGAAGACACGGATGTATGCGTTGCGAACCGCAGGGTGATCATAGAACGCGGGAGGCAAATCTCTTTCCTCAAGATCAGGATCAATATCCACGTCTTCATCGTCGTTGAACAGGGATCCGCGCGTTGCGAAGAAGGGGTCTTCGGATATGTTTTCCACGATGTCTTCTGAATCGGACGCGTCGGAATCAGAAGACGAGGCTGTATCTGAATCAGAAGACGCGTGATCGCGGAGGTAATCTCGTTGGTGAAAAGTCCACTCCGCATTTGCATCGGATGAAGAGCTCTGAGTCCCCACTTCTCTTTCGATGTCGCTCGCATGGATTGACCGCAAGTCCGAGTCTTGGTCTGATCCCGAGTCTGCGGCGTCAGCATACAGCTGGAGAGGTGATAAGGGACGAGATGGTGCTTCTTCGCCTATCATTGCATCACTTTCGGGATCTGCAGCGAGTGGCGATGCAGGCCTAGGCTGAGGAGCGGGCATCGCCCGGGTCCGGGATACGATGATTGGGCGCGTTCCGGTGCGATACGGATTGTTCGCGGGCGATTCGTCATAATGCCGACGGGCTGTCCGCCTCAATTGGGGTAGTCCGTTGGGTCCGGCTTGCGAGCACTTGGTGCAATGACATGAAACGAGCTGGCTCTCCGTGGTGGATGGCATTGACGGCGGCGGTGGCGGCTGGGACTCAGGCTTACGCATCGCGGTGGTGGAAGTGGAAGAATGGCGTGATTTGAGATCTGCTTATTCATGTGTTTGTCGTCTAATATCTGCAAAATCCTAACAAAGAATACAGAGTTTATACAGGGTGTTTCTGCAACCTGGCTAATATGTTGCTTATACACAATGTATTGTCATAATATTGGCCGCTTAATATTTGGGCCAAAGTCCGGTGTCAATCGGGGATCCATCCGCTGTTCGGAACTCTAATTTTCCAAAGTTGAAACTTAAACCGCACATGCACAAGTGATGGCGAGCTGTTGTCGTTTGTTGACGCATTTCGGATCGCGTGCGTTGGTCCCGTGACTGATCAATTGCCAAACCCTAACCCGAACCTTGCCACCTTCCCTCCCAGTTAGTACTGCCCACGTATCGGTACATTGACAGAAAAAAACGCCCATTCTCAAGGGACGCAAATGCCTTACTAGACCTCCGTTCCGCCTGTGATATTCATCGCCTATATTTGCCGCCGTGAGTCTTATCAAGTTTGGACACATCGAGGCATATCCGCTGTTGGCTCGGCCCCCGACCTGGGACCGGCTAAGCCAATGATGCCGAGTTGCGACGCCTTTTTAAAATCCTGTCGTTCGCAAACCGACGTTGGTCATGATTCCCATCCCACATCCTACAGAGGCGGTATGCCGAACTTCGCACCCAACCTCCCTCTTGCCCGCGTATTCCGCGATTCTTCCACGTGGAGAGCAATCGCTGGATCGAACGCCGGGTATCTGGCAGCGCCCCTCTGAAAACTATTGGCGGAAATGCGGGCGGGAGACCTTGATCCTGCATGGACAGGCGGCGGATGCAGAAGTCCCCGTTTACGGACGCGGCGCGCGAATCACTGGCGCGGTGATTATCGAGCAGTCCGCAGCTGTGGCAGACATGACCTTACAGGTGTGGTCCAAAACTCCGTCTGTCGGGTTTGGATGACGATTAATATTGTACAGCTCCGAGGTAGAATGGAGGTCACTGTTGCAGACCGGGGATGTATGACCGCCAGGACTCTGCGTGCAACGTACAGCTTGTGGCCGCGCGATGGTCTCGGCTCTATTTGCCCCGATACGCTTCCATTCTCGGTTCTCCTACCCCTCAGCTTCCGCGACGACAACTACGCCATCAATCCACTCCCACCCTCATACGAGATCATCCTCCCCGGATTTTTCGCGAAGAGCACCTACTCTGTCTCAATCGTCGTAACGCGAAATGACCACAAATTCCAATGCCTATCCCTCGACAAGACGTGAGTTTCTCCTCGCCGCCAGTGGGAGGTTTAGCCTGATATCATTTTAAGGATGACTATTCCTTTCCACTATAACCCTGGAGCTGGATCACAAACACCGCGGCTCGTGCGCGCCTCGCGTGCCTTTCTCTCCGACGTCAAAACAATACCAGAGGAATGGCGACAAACCTTGATACATATATGCCCTCTTCCGCACGTCGTTCCCAGTGAACCCCTCCAGTTCTCCGTAGGTCCTGCCAGTTCCTATTTGCGTTTCACGCCAACAGTTACTCAGTTTTTCCTTCCGAGCGCGAGGACTGTTGAGCTGCGCGATGCCGTTCCGTTCCACATCCAACTCACGGGTCCCCCGCCCTGTTGCAGCACTTTTGCACGCACGATGGGAGTTGGAAACAAATCATCCAATGCTCCATTCAGCGGGATATCATCGTCAATATGTACGGCTGCCCCACCACGCGCAGTGTGAGCATCGCACAATGTACCCCTCATCTATGTCCGTGTCCGCCGCGAGCAGGCACAAACCAAAGCACTCAGCGGACCGTGACTGCGACGCTAGATTGGGACGGCGAGCTGCCCTGCGATGCTGACGTCCGAGTCGGCGCGTTCGATGGGGGCCTGATCAAAATCCAGGTGCGCTATACCTATATCGCGCTTCGTGTTTAACTCATTATATGGCCCTGAATGTGTGGCCAGGACTACATCGTTGTGGAGATAACGCTGCCCAGGGCGCTTGTGTCGCAGATCAGTTCCGTGCGTCACACCCAGCCGATTATATTTACCTCGGATTCGTGAAAAAATTGAAACGGAAATTTCTGGTACCGGTGGACATGATGATCGGTGTCTTCTATCTTCAAACACCAGAGAATTGAGTTGCATGTCGAGTTTCTCGTTCACTACTTATACGTGATATCGGATAGCAGATATCTTTCTATCTTGATCGGCTCCATAACTCCGTTGCATGGCATCGCCCCGTAGACGGGATGGGCTACAGAAACATGAAAGGTGAGAGGCCGTCTCCCGCTTTTTCGTCCATGCGAGATAATGAATGATTGAATACCCCTCTGGCAGTCTGATATTCAGCTTTCTCTTTTCAGTGAACATCACGGCTAATTCAGAATATCATGGGTATCGCATTTCTAGTTTCCCGAGGAATTGAATTCACGGAAAGCTCAGATGTGAGACTTGTGAGTAGAGAGATCGGGTGTGGCGGGAAGTTGGTAACACCGCCCACCGCCCCGCGGCCGAATCGAGTAATCCCGGCTCTCGTTATTTACAATTAATTGGTGTGCCCGCGATGTTCTTCTCCACATCCTACCTCCTCAATAATCGACCGCGATGAACCTAATCCTAATCCCGAGTCAGAGTGTGTTGAATGAAACTAGCTGTAACCCGTGCTTCGCTGTTCTGAGAAGTCGGCAACATTTTCATGATTAAGGCGGGTTTTTTGATTGAAGCAGCCGCGATATGGAAGCTGGATGAAGGCTGAGTGGATATAAATTCGGTGAAACCTGAGCTCGCCAAACTTTCGGAACGGCCCAGGTTGAAGCTATATTCGCATACTCATCGCACGGCAGCATTGTAGCGGCGTCCTTCAAGTTCACCCTCTAAGAATTTTTTCCGTACCGCCATAGCGTAGTAGGAGCCAACTGCTATCTTGCACACAAATAGTTCAATTTTCAATTTTCACTGCTTCCACCGTACTGTGTTCGTTTACTGGCCCAAAAGTTACTACCCGCTCCCAACCCTGCCTCCATCTTGCCATCTAATTGCTGCTTGATCGTAGAGTCTGCTATCATCTGGCGGAAGGTTACGATCTTCTTCAATTGCATGAAATCCATCTTGAGCCACATCCACTTCATTTTACGCAGAAAAATTCAATTCAGTCAGTTTAGCATCTGCCTTGATCTGTACACAGTTCCTTACCGCAAAAACTCACTCCCTGGCTCATCCTACCGGCAAGAGAGTTTGTATTCGTTTAGGAATAGGGAATTCAACATATCAGCGGTTGAATTATGAATCAGTTTAGTTGGTCTTCTAGTCTTCTGCTCAGGTTATAGAGGGGTTTACTGCTATCTGCGGAACATAAGGCGCGGAACATTTTTTATCAAAAAAAGATGATTTTCACTAATGCCCCAATAACTTGCTCATTTCTTGTCCGATTGCCTTTAAACCTCGTCTACACAATCCGCGCCAACGAAATACAGTGCTTAGGGTACCTCCAATATTTATTCTCTGTGGGAGACCTAAAATGGGATATCATGTGATTTACACATGTTGTCCCTCTGGACATAGGACAGTCGGTCAGAATACTCCGAATTTTTTGTTATATCACTCTTATATATCATCCCTCATGCATCATATACTTCTCCAGTTCATTATGGGCACCCATGTAACACCAGGTATATTTTGGTTTTGATGGGTTGATCGCTGTTGATCGGGTCTATTGTTTAAAGCCTCTCCGTACAATATGTGTCAATTGAACTACATAGTGCAATGTAATATGCTTAGAAAATGTTTCAACAAAATTCTAGAACCTTTTCTTGACGTCCTCCAGACGGACTGTTTCCTCGAAATTGTATGTCATCCACTGAGCTTCTCCTTGTTTTTGGTGCGTGTGATGACCGTGATATGTATTCAGGCCCTGCCGACAACACTACATCTAGTCCTCCCAGTAGACGAAGAGATAGCGTTCGTGGACCATTGCTGGAACCAGCCTTCCCCGTCCCCGACGAACAGGTCATTCGTCCGGCAGAAATGGGAGGAGGGATACGAGGTCGACTTATTACATTCATTCCACTGGTCAGTTTCACACTAGTCGCTTCGTTTGACTGATAGAATGTTTTGTCTTCTAGGGGCGACATCCAAGACGACGGCTTCTTTGGGCCGAACAAAAATAGCGTCGCCGGCGACATGCGGGCCTTATTTGCGGATTCATTCAAGAGACAAGGCATTACTCCACCGAGGTGAACCTGAGGCGGAGGGTTGTCATAAATTGGGCTTGCATGATCTCGTCCGTGGGTTGTGACACAAAAGAGGGGCGTGTACACTCCGTCCTGCAGATGTGTCGAAATTCGAACGACTCCTTCTCCAGCGGTTCGGGATCGAGTAACCAGACGAATAGATGAACTTGGCCCCTGTCGATTCATCTACACCCCCAATTTGGTCGGATGTCCTTAAAGGCTCGAATGTCGGATATCGGCGGATGATCTGCCAAAATATTGACAGGATGTTTCGGGAATCATTCTGTGACCTTCCATGTGGGATCATCCTAGAATGCGGGCTCTTTTCCACATATCATGCATATTAATCCCAAGCCAATCTTTCATGTTTATGCCTTGTCCATTCCATGCAAAATTTTGAAGTTAGCAGGTCGAATTCATTGTTTTCACTCTTCGGATGGTGGGGTGGTCCGTGCGAGCGCCTAAGTTTGACATGAGAATAATAAACATGTCGTAAGTTTGTCACTTTCTTTCTCGTCTTTCCCCCCTCTCCCTCCCTTTCCCCGCACCTCCTTCACCCATTCGTTGGCCGTAACCGTCTCTCATACCCCGCTCAAGGTCTATCTACAACATTAGCTGTTGTTTCCTCTCAACCTGAGCAATCTGTTCTGAGCCAAACTCATTTCAAGTGCGCATAGTCAAGCTCTCGAGGCCTAGTATTGGCATCAAGTGTTCCCCAACTTCGAATTGGTCCTTCAGCCTCAATATCTTGTTCTTGGGTCTCTCAATGCCTCTCAAAATCTCACGTATATCCTCCTCAAAGTCAGCCTGTCAATGCTCAACTTCAGAGCAAGCCGCAACATCTCAAGTAACCCAAACTCCAAGTCCTTGCCCTCTTCAATCATGATACTCCTCTTCTTCTGTTGTCTTTGCCACTTCCTTTCGTAGCATTAATTGTATTACATACGTCTTAGTGAATGAATTATTGTACAGCTTAAAAATCAATTTTATTTTGAATTCATAGGATGGTCTAAATGAGATCTTGAAGAGCCCGTCAGCGAGATCCCTGGGATATACCTCTCACAGAACTCTCATGGGATTGTCCGTTTTGATATTTCAGGGAGGTTTTCTCGGATCTCCCGGCCGATCAGTCCGGATCTGGCGGAAACGAGCTCCGTGGGAGCTCCCTCCAAATTGGCGGTGTACTCTAGTAAAACGAGGCCGATTATCATCTCAGCCACAGAATACTTTAATCGCGGCATATTTTTTGTCGCCGCTCTCCCTGCGCAAATTGAGTGCACCGTAGTTGGTAGATCATTCGGGTGAAATGCTCGAGTAGGTGGTCCGGAGTTGAATACGCTTGACGGCCCGGGCAGTAGAAGCGACAATTAATATTCGGATAGTTCATGATAGGTCAAAAATCATTCTGCGACAAGACCAACGACTCGACAGGAAAATGAGCTTCCATTTATGGCTGATATCCGCCATAGCCATAGAAATTCTTGAATGGCGGGAAATCAGTTGATGGGGGTCATTGGCTCGAGCTCATAGATGACTTTTGTGCGCGATAGCTGAGGAACCAGCATTTGGTGCATTAATAACTACCTCGGACAGGTTGTGAGGAGGTCCCCGCACGTGTGTGCGACAGCTCAGAGCGCAGGTCCAGATTTACAAGTGTGACACGAGACGACGATACACTTGGGGATACTCCGTCTGTTACGGGCAAAGTCCCCCCTGGAAGCAAGGAGAACACAGCACAGTAACCAAGCGCACTTCGTAGAGGTGCGAAATGCAGCATGTAGGCCCTCTCGAACCTGTGGCACGCAACAAGCAGGAGGTCGAGCCGGGGGTATTCCGCAAGGACCGTCGCCAGTACTGTGTCCAGCGTACTCGTGCTCCACACACACGTGGGTAAGCTCTGGCAGCGTCGGGAGCTGCGTCAAAATGTGGCATATTTCGTCCAAGTCAGCCAGGTCGAGGTGTGTGACAGACACGAAGAGCGGGTGCGTCAGATCCGGAGCTGCCGAAGAGATTCCTGAGTTGAGTCAGAGACAAGGAGAGCCACTGGAGGCGCCTTTCTGCTAGGAGGAGAAGGAGCGTGGGGGACGACATCCTCCGATGAAGTACCACAGCGCGGCGACTCGCGAGCGACTGGTAGAAGGCCGGAGATTTGCCCTGGGTACAATAGGGCGGGTTTTCCGGAGAGATCTCGTTCCATCAGCTGGAAAGACCGGTTCACCTTCCATTGTGGCCGAAATAACCGGTGGCAGTGCATCCACGCATCCGCAAACATTGCGGCCAGTACGGCCCGTGTTGCTAACCCCTATCTGTCAACACTCAGGTGCTGTCCCCTCTACATCCTCGCCGGTCGCACTCAGCTCAAGGTCCTCAATCTCAGGCTTGCAGGGATGCCAGCTTCTTTCCATACTTCGGCGATGGTGTATGGCCCTCCCCCCGCATATTGCCAGCTGTTTACTGACCGTCACCACGATGTTTTTAGTTCGGGTAAATCAAATTCCTTGGGCTATCCCTTGAAAGATTATAAAGTCGGTTCCTTGCGTTCTAGCCACGGCCTGTGCCTTCTTTCTCGCGTACGTCAAATCATCTCTCAAATCATCTCCGCATCTTTCGCTCATTCTCATGGTCCGTAGGGCTACCGGTATTCTGACAGCCTCGATGATCAAGCACCACAGGTCAGTCCGCCCGTCGAGATTCCAGCGCTCCTCTCAGACTGATCTGATGTCGTTGCCCTTGAAGCAACCGCAACGAGTTCATCGTGGTGTTCATGACTGCATTGCTTTTTTGCGCCGCGGCATCCGCATTCAGAACTTGGCGGTGTTTGCAGAGACATTGGGCACAGCCGCAAGTCACTGTGATTCCCCCTCCCCCTGCGGTTTCCGCCAGGTGAATGCGGATGCGGTGCTGTGCTGTTACCTTCTGCAGATTGGACTGGGACCGTATGGGGTATGGATCTTGGCATTATTGGGTACGGGCTTGGATATTTGACAACCATATATACATGCTATCAAAAAATTGGGGAAGAAAATCCGGTTGCAACCCTCCGCCCACGGCCAACATATATATAGTACCGCCCAAGCTGCCGGAGGTCGAACTTCTGTCACGTCCGTGAACTTCGAGTTGATTCATATTCTCGTAAATAATGACGGTGCGTAATTTTATGCAATGCATACATCATGTCTCTGATTATATTCCCTACAGCTTTGTGGGCACGGATTCAAGGGTTCGGTGCCAGAGGTCACTGAACAGATTCTACGACATTCTGATCACCGCCCAAAATATAGAGAAAATACCAGATACTGACGTTTTTTTTTCGTCGAAGAATATCGCCGCTGCTCTTTCGCTACAAAATGCGTCGCTTTGTTTGGCAGATCATTTGGGAAGAGAACCGCGTTTTCTCCTTCACGCGGAGCAGAAGCCCGAGACACGCGGTTGACATATGCTGACATACTTGGGAATCTCCGTCTAAATCTCAGTTTCTGAGGTTACGCGACCCGAGTTCGGTTCGCACGTCGGACGTCGGATCCGCTCAGGTTCTCACGGTTCAGTCCAATCACAGCCAGCTCACATCTTTTGACTCGTGCGCTTGACTCACGACTTGCGCGGAGTATTCCAAAGTCCCTTCATTTCGGGTGGGCTCCCCGTCGGCCTCCCTTTTTTCCCGGACACATCTGTGGCTGGAACAGCGAGAATATAGAATCATCAGGAACTGCTTAGATGTTGACGGAAACATGGAAGGGCGGTTCCAGAACACAGGCTGATTTGAGAGCACATTTTTGGGAGTGAATATGGCGTGTACAACATAATAATTGAAAATCACTCGATAAATTCGTTCTAGAAATATATCGACATCCACACCTAACGGTCAAACAATCCGATCTCTGATCGCAGTATAACCACAGGAAAGTCAATTAACAAGAACATCATATAGGCTTCGCGACAAGGTGGCTCAACTGCGAGCGGCCGCAGTGACACACCTGCGCTAGTTTCCACCCTGACTTGTGCAACAAGTCGATATACCCGTCCAAGGTCCGCTCTCCTCCACCAAGCATCGTGTGGATCTAGATATTCACTGACAGTCAGAAACCGAAAAATTAAGAATAACTGAAATTTAGAGCGCACCCCGATATCGTAAAAATAAAGCTCCGCCGTGGCAATGCCCCAGTTAGACAGCAATGGAGCTTTAGCCATCGGTCGTGCAGCACCGGGTATATAATCGGCCTCGGATCCTTGGTCTGCAGACGCGAGAGGAAGTATCTTTTCGACGATGACCAGTTGGGTGGTCGGTAGCGCCGCATCCCGCAGATGTTGCAGAATGGTGACGGCCTTGGCATCGGGCCAGTTGTGGATGATGTATCTCAAGAGAAATACGTCGGCGTTCTTCACGGACTGGGGAGTGAAGAAATCGTGCCCTTCCGCGGCGCCGGTGTCAGCACAGATCGCGGATTCTCGAGGACAGCATGTCGCACCTTGAAATTCAACCATCTGCTGCTCAACATGTTCGATGAAGTTTTCTCTCCAGTGCTAAGGACATGGTTAACCAAGAGGACGCAGGCGGAAAATGACGCACGCCTTTGGCTCCATCGACAGTATGTGAGAGATCCTGGATGACCACGCGCAGCGTGGGGTATCTCTTCGCAATTGACAGTGACGAATGACCAATTCCGCCACCGACGTCCACAAGAACGCTTCCATCTTTCAAAATACTCCAGTCGAATCCTGCGTACTCAGGTATGTCAATTAAATGCATCTGTTGGGTGGTCACACGGACCTTGAAAAATCGTGTCCGGCGGTTCCGACGCTGCAGTGCCCTGCATGCCAAGCCCGAAGCGCTTACGTTTGTAGGCGTTTTCAGGGCGCTGAACCCAATAATACATAGGCTCGGTGGTGTCAAATGCACGGTTGTAAGGAATTATCCCCTCCTCCGGTGCCAGGATTGTGTCCGTAAGATACGAAGAACTGCGGAAACAATCTTCGGTGCTGTGAATCCTGATAAGCACGGCATGGAAAAAAACATTGAGAGCACCTTACAAGAATTCAACCAGAGCCGTGACACCGGAGGTTCCGGTAAGCCTGTCCTCTCGGCTGAATGGGTCCTTCAGTAATCGAAGGAAGGATTGGGAACTAGGAGACATACCTTGCGAACAAATCGCTCGTAGACTTACCCTTGTCAAGGGTCGACGAGATTCGGTTGTTTACGAAAACATTGGGCGAAAGCTCCCGGAAAATGTTGTGGGTTGCAAGGAGCCGAATAATGCGAGCTGTTGTCCAATTAAATTCGACAAAATCAGAACGTCGAGATGGCTAACCAAGTAGAGCAGAGTCAATTCCGTTCGGAGCCGCTATCTCTTTAACGTGCAGTCCCTGTAGGAGGAGATCAGTAGGTGTGCTACCCGGACACGAAGGACTTGCCTCAGGCCCCGCTTCTCGCAGAATCTCCACCACATTTAGTTCTGAAGCCACGCGGAGGCAAGAAGAAATGTGGAACTTTGACAGGAGGAAGTTAAGTACTCAGATAATTCAGCCCTCCAATAGTCTCACCGCCTGTGCAGCATTCAAAGCTGCCGTCACCGGGTTGCACACGGTGGCCGCTATCTGGGAAGCAGCAGCCATGAGGTCCATGATCGCCACTGACACCATGGGATTTTGCCGCAGCGCTTCCGCCGGATCGTCTGCGTTGAATGTCGCCTCGAGAGACGGTAGGTCGACGTCGGAGCGCGCATACTCGCGCTCCATCGTGTCCACTGCCTCGGTAATTACGTTGGCAAGCTGCCTGAGTGTGGAGATAGACTTCGACTGCATCCGATGAATTGGAGGGTAATAAGCAGGAACCGAAGCCTTATTTATGGTGTGGCGGTCTGTCTCCTCCTGTCTCGTAAATTGAGCTGTGCTGTCGCTTATCTCATTTCGTTAACTCAGTTTGGGTGTTGAAAATTCAATCCTGATTGATCCGAGAATCGTGGGAGTGAACTTCTGAGATGGGGACGCTTTGGATGGGCCAGGCGTCGCACACTGTTGTCCAATTTAGAAAGGATTTGGATGTACAACGGCTTCCCCGGTACATCTTCTCTCCCTCGAGCACACGAAAAGTTTTCCAGGATTCGAACGAGACGTATCGTAAGTGTATTGGAATTTTCTTGATTATTTAGACCCATTCCGAGGGTGTATCCCAACGGCCTGATCGGAGAAGAAATGTATTGGATTGTTGTTTCTGATCCGAAAATCTCGGTGTTTCGCTTCGGAGCGTGACTTGGAGCGGTCGGTCTTTGTCTCCAGGGGGCAGAGCAGGTTTTGGTTGCCGACTCGACTCGTTGATGCGAAGTTGTTTCGTCGGCTCGCCAGTTGTAACCCCAAGTAACGACTCGGTTAATGTATGTCCATGGCCCAGGCACCAGAGACTGATAGCATAAATGCCATCGAAGAACTCCGTTGCCCATCATCTCAGCTATGAGCAGTCCTCTCTCTTCGACCTTCGGAATTTGGCTCATCGCGCTGTTCCTGCAGTCCATGTGTGTTTCCTAGATGCACAACCTGCCGTCACTCACTTCATTTTAGATTGTATGGGATGGGGCTTATTCAAGCCTATCTGTGGGGGTCTACCAGCCACCGCAAATTGCGTCCTAAACACACGACAGATACTTTTTCTGGTACCATAAGGATAACTGGGGAATCAAAGGAACGGTATGGAAATAGTGTTTCGTGGTTGTTTCATCCATTAAACAAATATACAGGTTATCACAATGACGTCTGTCTCTTTCACACTTGAGTGCGATTTTTCTGAGGCATACGCAAAGTGTTCTGGAGACCTTTCAGTCAAGCACATTCTTTGCCGCCGTATATGCTTACCTCATCGAAGATTTTGGGCATCCTGAGAAGCTGGCGTTCATTCCCTGGCGAGAGCATTTTTTTATGGTATCCTTCCTGTCTCTCATATCTATTGCAGGCAGTCATTGGCCCAACTATGTGCGTTGGTGAGAGTTCTTCTCGTTGATACGTCGTTCAGTTCTTACGCAACCCCAGTATACATCAACATTCGTGGCGCAGACGTGAGTTCAAAGCTCCCTGGACTCACCAATTTCTCAGTTTTCGTCTAGATATTTTGCCAGCTCTATTTACTTTCGTATGGCACCTTTCCCTGCTAATGTTAATTTAAGGCCATCGTTGTAGTGCGTAAACAGGACAAGATTCTCCCCACCGTCATTGTGATTCTCTCATTGGTTGGGTTCGGTGCGTGGTTTAATCAAGCAGCCGATTATTGGTCTGACCCGATGTTTTCTAGGCGCTGGAATAGGTACGAAAGGTTCAAGCTCCATGTGTCCGGGCTCATCTAGGGACCAGCTCAAGTGTTCCTTGCGTAAGCCTCATTTTTACATTCAGTGGAATTTCGATTGTTGAAATTCATTACAGTGTCCACCTCAAACAGTGGATTGAACTTCCCAAGACCTCAGTAAGTCACTGAAGTTTTGCGGTCATGTAGCTCATGCCCAATAATGCGTTCAGGCTGCCACCAACACCCAGGCGGCATTGTCCCTCACCTGTGATGTCCTCATTACTGTAGGACTTTGCTGGCGGCTGCACAAGAATAGAACCGGGATCCAGTCGTCTGTCCTTATATCTCTCATACCTCTCAGCTCTAACATCGAAAAACAGCACCAACCGACTACTCAACTTTTTAATCATGACTGCAATCAATCGTGGCGTTCTTACCATGATTACGGCTCTGCTGAACATGATTTTGGTACAGGACTCTTTCACGAAATTGAATTATTTCTAAATTCAGTTCCAGTTTCTGACGCAGCCAGGGACATTTTATTTCCAGCTCATGCTCTTGCTCAGCGGAAAATGTATGATTTCTTCGGGCCCTGCTTTGAAGGGATGCTTACACTGAAACAGTCTACATGAACAGTATGCTCGCAATGTAAGACCTGCCAATTGATGCTTTGCGTGCACTAACAATTATTACAGGCTCAATACCCGTCAACACGCCTATTCAGTTGGAAAATATGGAAACACTGGGGTAGAGCACATTTCTATGCCCTCGTTTTCCTCCGGTGTCCCTGCGCATTCTGAGGGAGGGATCAACATTTCTGTCACTCGAGAGATCGATCTGGATGACATCCAACGGTAAGCCTACCTCACACGTTTCGACACATATTCACAGTTTATATCTTATAGTCGCGGCAAATCGGCGTTCTGATTCTCTTTGTCCTCCGGCCGTTGATACTTGGATTTGGATGTCTAAATTTTTCCGAACTGTCAGTATAGAAATCTCCGACTGCGTTGGTAGGATAAGACTCAGGATAATATATTAGCTTGACGCGGTGCCATTTTCTGGAACATGCCAAGTTGTGGCATACAGTACATCAGCCTCAATAATATACTGTGCTACACCACCATCCCAGTACAGAGACCCTCCTCGACCAAAGGCTATGCACGAGTTTGTAAACGAGAAAAAAATCATGTTAAGGCGAATATTGATTGAGAAGGAACTGGAGTTTGATGCAAGTGAAAATTTCTACAAAATATTGCCTCTCGCATCCGCGGACTGGCTCTGGTTTGATATATCCCGGGGCCGCGCTCTGAGGGGAGATGGGAACGCTGGTCGAAATGAATCCAGGCGGGGAGGGAGATTTTGCGAAGCAACCACTCACGGACCCCGTGTCCTCGCCGTGTCTCCTATTTAATTTCGCCGGTGTATACAAGTCAGAACATCGAGTCAGAACATTGATTGTGGGTCGAGATCTTCTCAGTGCCATTGATAAGCATATGCAACATCCCCTTCTCTGGACGGCGTTTCTCTATTCGGAAGTTCCGAACACTCGGATATGATGTGACGTGTAAGGCGATGGAGAGGGCGATTCGCGAAGATGATGATAATTACTTGGCGGACCGGCCTGTACGGAGAGCACAGTGTTTGAATTCCTTACCATCAAACCGATCCACTCAGGTCATACCAAAACTACTTACTCCAAGGAGTGTCCCTGAAGGTCTGCTGTCCAAACAGAGCAGTGCACTTTATCTAGGGCTCCAAACCTCGTCGTGAAGGTGCACGGGCGAAGGGAATCCCAGAAACGTTACTTCCGGCTACGCACTTCTCGTCACCTCCACAAAATTGACGTACTCTGCTTCACAACAATCAATAAAGATTTGGTCAGAGCATCAGTAGCCAACGAGGACAGGGAATGATTGTCAGTGGAACTTCAGTGGATGAATCCGTCTCGACCGCGCAACAATACCCGAAAATGGAGGCCATGATAAAACCGTCTACATTGCTGAACCACCTATATAGCCGAGTGAATTGAATAGTTGGTAAGGACAGCGTCGGCGCGAATGACGCTCCGACTGAGCTGTCGGCTTCGTCGTCGGAGATCAACGTCAAGATGGATTCAAGAACAGGGCTGGAGTGTCCGGTTGCACCGGCTTGGACCCACGAGAAAGGCGGGGTACAGAACGATCCGCTTGCGTTCACCGTTCGCTAGTCCGAATTCTTCCAAATTCCTCGGACACACGGCGCCGAAGACACACTGGGTACGGTAAATGTCCGGTTCAAGTGGGTGATGCAGTCACGGATATTTCGACTCTGGCTATTGAACAGTATATATTCTGAGATTCGAATCCGGTCTAGACTCACGGTCAGCGCAAGCTGTTCGCAACTCCGGCTCCAATTTAGTAGATTTTCGCCGCTCGCCAATAATTGGTGGAATTCTTCCTGCATGTCAGTGCTTTCTTCTCTCAGAATTCGGAGGAAGCCTTCATGGAATGAGGGCCGATCCGAACGCTGGGGAAACATCAACCGTCTAACTTTCCAGCCGCGCCCGTCCTGGATGACCATCAGATGCAACTCCATCCGCCCGCCGCTGTGCGCCGTCCGCGAGATGTGCTCGTCCCAATTGACTCCATCGTCACCTTGCTCCCGCTCGCGCTCGTCGTATTCAATCCATATATGTGGATCGCGGGCAGTGTAGTTCATGGTAGTGACAAGCGGTTTCGACACATTACTTCGCGTGATATCCAGCATGTAGGAGAGGCGAGGTGGGTGCAACAGAGTCCGCATATGCTGTCTAATTGTGTTCTGCACCTATGTCGCGCAGGGCAGTCAACGCTATAATTGTACAGGTTACCGCCACAGTTGCGAGGGTTTCTTCCGTCGGAATCCCCGGGATCGAGGTTGGCGTATAAGACGGGGAGGCAATTGTGTACTTTTCTTTATCTTGTAATTCGTCCAGTAGCTCATGTAGACGTTTGAAATCACGTATGGAGCCACTCGCGGCAGGAGTGGCGAACTGCTGCTTGAAACACCAAGTTACTCAGGACAACTTGAAGATGGAGTACTGGTACGTACTCGGACAGGTATCGGGAGTAATGAAAGAGTCTCATGGCGGAGTGATCGATGCAAAGTTTACGAGCCCAGAAAACCGGCTGAGATGGGAGATGATAACCCAATTCCCAATTTGTTTCCACTGATGCGAACCGTTTCCGCCTAAAACTTCAAGCAGTGCTTTCCCTCCAGTACATATCGATAACTAAATCCATACGGCGGTTTCTGACGAGACGAATAGTCGACTGAGACTGAACGTATGAGAGAAATACGTTTGACAGGGCCAGGGAGGCTGTTTGCGTGTGTTGATTTCAGACGACAAAAGCCTCCGGGTAGCCAAATCGGGAAAGCACGGAAAGAGATACGAAGACTCCGGAAGAGGGACTGCAGACACGACGAAAGCCCAGCTTTAGGAAATAATTAAAAGCAAATGTATAACATTGAGTTCAGGATAGTAGAACTGGAACCTGTGGACGGAAAAAAACTCGATCTTCCGGCACTGCCAGTCATCGTCGACGAGCAGTAAGTAGGTCAACGAAAGCCTGACGCCGTGACTTTCATATCGACAGCAAGCGGACCCCCGCTAGAGCTGCGGACGACAGGCAGCCAGGAGACCCTGATGAGTAGGGGAGGATAGAGCACACGGCGCTTGGCTCTGAGGATCTGCCGGATGGAGGCATCATGGAGCCTCCCGAGGCAGGGTCTCGGCGCAGACCCAGACCTCGGGCTCTCTCATGAGATCCCAGGACTCCGCGCGCCGCCGCACGACCACAGCGCGAGTGCCCATCACGAGTCAGGTTCTCAGTGCGAAAACTGGAAGGAAAAGACAAGGTGAGTCGATGAGGTCGGTGGTGCACAGATAGATGTACCTCTACGTCGAAAACGGCACCGAGGATCCAGAGACAACGCCCCCCTCTGTCGTGCAGTCATAGCCGCAGCGCAGGACCCTCAAGTGACGACACCTGCCGACGCCGCGATGCAGACCACGCATCTCCCCTTTCGTCCACTTTCTGACTGCTCGTCTGAACTCCGCTACCCCCTTCCCTTCCTCCTCGCGCGCGCTCGCACATATCAGCCTCAATACCCGTGAGGGCCCGCAGCGCTGTAACACAGGCAGGACGGCGAAGGCGGCGTAGCAAGATACGACATGCGGCGCGCCACTCCGCCGCTCGGGACACCCATCCTCACCGCGCGGCGCAAGTCCAGAGTCATGACGTGCCAAATCACGATGGGTTGGCAGTGTGGAGGGAGCAGACGCGGCGAGTGAAAGCCGCGCCTTCTGCAGCCGAGTCTGAGCACGAACGCTCACAAGAACGAGGGCGGGGATGGGGATGGGGATGACAAAGCACGGTGGTGCGACGCTGGTGTCGCTGTCGCGATGTGTGCGCCCGGGAGAGGAAGCAGAGCAGAAAGGGGGAACAGGGGAAGCAAATTCCGGAGCTGCACCTCCACTACGGCGAATCTCCGCACGATCTGCACGCCCAGGGCACAGGTGGAGCTTTAGGAGGAGCAGGGTCGCAGCGCGCGATCCTTCTCCAGCACGCAAAGACGACGAGCAAGACCAGCACGGCTACGGGAATGACGGGCGTCAGCGAGTGAGCAGAGGGTGAGGGTATGGAGAGCACTGACCATCTTCTCCCAGGACTGTCGCGCTTGCGGGGAAGCCGCGTTCCGTCGGCGTCAAGTCGAGCATTCTCCCCACCGACGCAGAGGAGGTAGACGGGCGGTGGGCGCGTTTCTACATTGCACATGCCGACTCTACGCATGCAGGTGACAGTAGAAAAGCAGCCGTAGGTAGTCCGTCTACGAGATCCGGACGATCCTGAGGATGCACGGGGGTCTTGAGGAAACGACACGCGTTAGCGAATAAGCGGGGAACGGGGATAGGAAGAGCACGGACCTCCCTCTCTGCCCATCCTCTTCCTCCTGCTCGGATGATTCTTCTGGGCGTACACGCTCGCGATACAGCTGTCGTCCGTCGCCCTCAAGCCCATCCTCCATCCGTGGGTACGAGGTGATCAGGACGACGCTGACGCCGGCGTGAGTGCAGCATCTAGGCTCACGTAGCGGGCGCGCAACGAGAAGAGCTGAGGGAGGCGGGAAAGCATCAGCGAGTGCGTACTCTAGGGAGCGCAGGGAGGTCACAGACCTGCTCTTTCTTTCATTCTCCCCCTGCAGCTGCGCTCGATACAACGTCGGAAGTGCACTGCCCCAAAGACGATAAGGCGCAGCTGCGCGCACGAGCGGAGACCATGCGCAATATTCGGCTGGGCACGATGAGCATCAGTATGGGCCAAGTCGACCACGAAGGAGGCACGGACCTTCGTGATCACCACATTCATCCTCCTCCACTTCAGTCAAAGCGGAGCCTCTAGCGACCACCATTCCCCCAGCTCCGCCCATCTCCTGGACCCCGCTGGACCACCATCGAGGAATCCAGCCGCGCCGACGGCTAGAGGCGGGAATTGAGTGGGTCGGATAGCGCGGATGGGGAGGCATGAGTCGCGAGGAGAGGAGACACGGGGCGACGTGCGGATGAAGGTCATGTGCGCTGTGCGCTCTGTCATCCGCCGATAGAGAGGCGGGGCATTGGAGGGCGAGACGCGAGTCTATCGCCAGAGGAAAGTGACTGCGCCTTAAAACGACGATGAGGTGAATCGAGGCGAAGGAGATAGATATAGACGCACCCACTCGTGAGTACCAGTACGCGGCGATTCTTGGGATGGACACCGAGGAAGGGTCCCAGATGTACACTGACTAGTGCGGCCGTCCTGGGGAGCAGGGAACCTGTGTACGGGTTAATTAGGAGCGAAAAAATGCTTCAGATACGTACCCGCGTCGAGCATCGAACGCGCGCGCTTCATTGGGATTCAAAGAGGCTTCGTGCGACGTGGACAAAACCGCGTCTTCCCCGGCTGGTCGGAGGTTCACTATGACGATTCCGCACGAGATCAAGTCCCCGGGGACCTATGAAGCCCTGCAATACAACCTAGAACATCCATAAAACGAGGGCCGAAGTGAGACCAGGAGCGTACACACCTCCAAGGACGCGCAGTCGACAACGAGATGTATTGGATCGTTTCTCCAGCAAATCGGCTCAGATTGGAGCCAATGAACCAGGAGAACGTTCACGAGCCACCATATCGCTGTATCCTCATACAACGGATCGACTCGATGAACGGCAGTTTTGCGGCTTCATTTGAGAACCGGACACAGTGAGCTAAGGCACCAGCCAGAGGACTTATGTGGGGTCTTTAATCGACAAAGTAATAGTCTGGGAATGTCTTGGGCAAGGAAAAGCATTCTAGAGGCAACATGAGTGAAGAGAAGGGGGTGCTGAGTAATGCCGACATCAGTTGATCGGGATTCAAAGTCCGCTCGCTTGCGCCGATCTCGACTCTCCTTCGGTCTCCTTTCGCCACAACCATTGTCACCAAAAACCAGCGTTGGCTGCGATAATCTTCCCTGTAAATCTCAACAAACCTCTTCGCGCTCCCTGAATAGCTCTCATTTTGACTTGATAGTTAGCATTAAATTTCTCTTGCGTTTCTCCCGCTCAGGCTCTTGCCAGCCGTCTTACAACTACAAAGCGGATTTCTTGACGACAAATTGGACATGAAATTTCCCCTGACCTCACTCGCTTGCTCGTCTTTGTCGCTGAATGCGTTCGTGCTCTCACCCTGAACCCTAGTCGAGTTGGTGTCATTTGTGGGTCTCTCGTGTATCGAATGGCTTTTGTTTTACCTCGGAGGGTTGTTTGTTTTCTGCTCTTTCCACCTTGTCCCTGGTTTCGGCGTTTGTCTTTTCTTCCAGAACTACATAAGAGATATGGAAGCATTAATATTGAGGGCAGTCCCCCACACACAATACGCTAACATTAAAGCCAAATCATAGATTAGGGAATGGAAGTGCAACCGGACGGGGATCGACGCCAATGATAACCGCTAGGACCGCAAACAACACAAGGCCCGTACCTCCCAGGACCGCAAATGAAGTCGCCCATACCGCCAATGGCTCACTATACAGCACGAGGCACACCACCCCGGCGGTAAAACTGCACAGCCCAGCGAGAACGAGCCACGGCGCGATTAAGCTCGCGGCGAAGCCCAAACTGGTGCGAAAGGCTGTTTTTGCGAGTCGATTTGTGGTGTACCGATAATCTGCAAGAGAATAGGCGACGGTGATTCGGTTGGCATCATCGAGGTTTGACTCTCTCAATATATCCTCCGCGAGATCCGCTGACTTTTTGAGCTGCACGGAAAGCTCGTTCCAGAGCCGAGGACTCTGAAGCAGGCGGAATACGATCATTTTCAGGAAACGGAGATGATGCGCGATCGCAAGATTATCCGGCTGGAATTCCTTCGAAGATTGCGCTGTATCCTTCAGCACCTCGCTGAGACTCGTGAGTGCTGATTCTCTTTGCTGTAACAGCGTACAAGTGCGCTGAAGTTGAATGGCCCCGACTATAGCGATGGTGCCGCTTAGCACGTCGATGAAAAGGCCCCCGAAAAAGAGTGCATTGCATGCGATTTGCAGGTTCGTGTTTTGCTGATCGAGGGAGAAACTGATTGCTTGGGCTTGTACACCAGCGAGGAAGGTGGCCTACATTGTAAAGGTTAGCTGGAATACGTTCAAATTGGCAGGATCCGCACAATGATGGCAAGCGAGTTCAGGTTCGTGTTCATTAGCTGTAGCGACTCCGTCTGACGAATTGAGCGCATCCAATCCCATTTTGTACCCCGGGTTGAGACAGTGTTGGCCATGAATGCCTCCAAAGGGACCAGCTGTTTCGTCGGGGCACTCTGTGGTGGGGGATCGCGGGACATCTGTGACATCGGGGAAGGACAGTGAAGGGTCTAGAGATGAAGACACACCTGTACCGCATGGTCCGAGTATAATTAGTGCGGTGCGTCCATGGCTGTTCAAGTTGAAGCTGTGTTGCTGTCAAGGTGCGCTGATTGTCGCTTCTCACCCTCAAAACGCACTGTCTGACTCTAGCCACAGTCCATTGCCGTGCTCAGGCCGGCTGACTTCGAGGCCGCGACAAGTCCTTGATTTGTTGAGGACGCTCTGGCTCATCACCTGGAAAGGGGGGCCTTTCTTTCCGTTTCGCACTGGTATATATTTTCTACGTACTGCATGCGCGACGTAATGTTCTCGCGAGGCTGTGCCGCGTGCACTGCGTGAGGCTGTAGAAGTAGGTACTTTAAGTTTGTGCCGTCCACCCTTCTTTGTGACCTCAAATTACTCCTCCCTTCTAATCGTATACCGCGATGAGTGGTGTTTGCCCCGGCCGAACGTGCGTATCCTGCCCTATGAACTTTTCTTGAAATCTCTCCGAAGTGCCTGGCTTCCGGCGGATCCTACAAATCGCAACACTAGCCGTGGAATAGAGCCTGCGACAGGCCCTCCGGATTCTGAGCTCGCTGCGATGGCGGATCTACGGGTATTCATATTTGGGATGCGCTTATTGGTGCTGCTTGAAGAGATATACCGCCGCAACCATTGGTGTACCGCGGTACGTCCGTCTCCCTCTTCGGCATGGTCATGGATGGCATCGTGAGCTGCAACCAACAGTTGGTCACTCTGATGCACTTTTTCGTGTCTCCCAGAGACTCGATGAGGAGCAAGCTTCGAGGTTAAAACAGATTCTGCAATGTTACGAAGGTGGGCCACATGCCCCCGCAAACACCAGTCACTTCAGCTCTTTGTAGTACCATTCTACGAACGACCATTGTCGAGCAGCACTGCGAGAGAGAGGATATGTGCTGCCGGGAAGACAGGCATCATGCACATATACCAGGCCTGTTGTAGACTGGGCACAAAAATCGATTTCGATGATCTTGGACACCACGGTACGTCCACATTGACCCAAATATGTTATGGTACTAACTTGAGCTTCAGAACTAGGTAATACACATTTGACGGCGATCATCGTGACCGCTAACCATGGACCAGCCCTCGCCCATGAAATAGGAAATCTCAACGCCCGATGCCAACAGCTCGATTATCTGTGCCGAACAGGCCGGGCCTCCCCCCGTAACCGGGCTCGAGTAGAAAAACTGCCTGCCAACATCAAGATGTCCTCTGCGTTGGAAGATATAGAGCTTCTGCGAGGTCGAGAGAACTTCTCAAACTTGTATTTCAAATTCTGTGAAATGATTCTCATGGGCGAGGATACAGCGGCGACCATGCAAAAACTGCGTAAATTGGTGAAGGATGAACTTAATCGGGCCAATCACCGAGTGGAAGAATTCGAGTCCGCACCATCTTCGTCACGTAGTCACTTCGCTTAGCGTCACGAAAGCTCGTAACTTTGATGGGAAATCGTGAAAGTTCGGGAGTTTGATATGTTTCTGTGAAAGTTCGTGAGTTCGTATTCCGGGCGCGTCAAACGGCGACTTCTCGGCACATCATGGATATCAACAGTGTGCCGCGGTTGACCGGTTAGGTTGGGGTTAGCTGGTTAGGGGTTAGAGGCTAGGGGTTCAGGTTAGTTGGTCGAGGTTAGTGGTTAGAGGTTAGAGGTTAGTGGTTAGTGGTTAGTGGTTAGAGGTTAGAGGTCAGTGTTAGGCCAGGTATCTATATAAAAAAAAGGGGGGAGAAGAAAATGATGGCCATATTGATGTGTCTGATTTGTGTGGTTTGTTCAGCTCACGAACTTTCCTAGGAATTCACCGAAATGAAAAAGTTTCAGAGCTTTCCATCAAAGTGACGAAGTTTCCCGATCTTAAGCGAAGTAACGAAGTGACGAAGGTCACTACTACTCGAAGAATTCGATGCTCTGCGGAAGCATTATGATGACGGGGGATGACGTGATCTCGTCGTCCTCATACAGGAAAAGGCCAAAGCCGGTGAGTATCCAACATGGTTGTATCCTGTCCGGCTATGCTGATGGTTAATTTCAAGCGAGGAAAGCAGGTTTTGAAGACAACGCCAACAGATGTATGACGAATTGGGGAACATCGACCGAGGCCTTGCCAAAATCGGGAAGATTTTGAAGGAATCCAAAGAATTTTTGGGAGGGAGTAGACAAGAAACTCTCGCTGACACCCGGAAGCCAACGACTTCTTAACCAACTTCCCAGTCTCCTTGTCTTTTTCGAGTCGTCCAACGAGGAGATCGCGCACTCGTGATGAGGATTCTAATTGGTTATCTATCCACGCTTCCATGGATTTTTTCACAGCCTTCATGGCAAGTTCCACCATTGCAACATCGATATTTGGAGATGTCCAGGTCCACGGGAATATAAAGACACGACAAAGATGATGCGGAGGTCGTTTATTGACGAGATTTTACTTGAAGGAAAGTGATTGTTGCAGCGCATTCCATGCTGGTCTTTTGTGGTCCAGCTCAAGCAGATAACAGAAATTTTTAAGTGCAAGGTAAACTCTGCGGTATTTGATAGGCCATTTTCCAGTTTCGGAGAAGAGAACTGCCCGTAGGCTTCGAGAGCCAACACCGAGCATGCATTTCAAAAAACAAAGTTGTACTCGCTCCAGCGGCTTGAGACTTTTGAGGTCAATGTCTAGACAAACATCGCACCCGGATGTAAGATAAGGATCCACTCGAGCCATATATAAGGTCCTGGCATCCCACGCGGGTAAGTGTTCAACAAAACGATCCAGGCCCAGGATAATATTGGCAACCGTGGTCGCTTTTCTAGCTTTGATTTTATAATACTCCCTCCATACAAATTTTGTCCCAGATGCCTAGATACCAGGCCTTCTGTAATAGTTTGATGATCCTCCCGCCTAAATGGAACGATGGGCAGGCTTTCTGCCGTGGTCCAAATATTTGATATAGATATTTGGCAATGGAGGTTTCACAGTAATTATTGTTTGACCACACTTTAAATTGAGCTCCATTGAGATGGCTTTGAAAACCAGGTGGTCCCCTTGATGTGATGAGAATATCATCTGCGTGTTCGACATGACAGATGGAGACGCCATTGAGTTCAATGTCTTCCGGGGGGTGCGCGAGAATGAAGTTAGGCATGAATAAATTCCAAAGGTGCGGGGAGCCGGAATCACCGGTCAAAATTCCCAGAAGTGACCTGAAGGCAGGCGCAAATTGACCATCGAGTCGAACCAAGTAGCAGATTTGATTATAAAGAATTTTCAACCATTCAATCATAGGATCCGAGATGCCCGTGGTTGCCAATTTCACCCAGAGGCTTGACCTGTCAGTCCCTGGGAACGCATTCTTGAGGTCACATATAATGGTTTATTGAGTGATTCTGCTTTGTCAATGAGGCACAAGAGCATGAAGACATTGTCATTTGTGCGAAGTCCATCTTGGAATCCATTCTGGGTGGGTGGGATTGCCCCAATCTCTTGAGCGCCTTCACGAGAAGGGTGCGGAACAACCGAGCTGAACGCAGTGTAAGAGTGGCCCTGCAGTGGATTGCCGGGACGACATGTTACGGGCGTGAAAGCCAGTGTTAACGGAGAAATACAAGACACGCTTACGTACCGACCTCAGGGCGTCTTGTGCCCATCGAGCTGAACCACGCTATTGTCAGCGATTGACGCTGGTGGAGCGTTGACTGGGATGTCCGGGCGAGCGCGCGCTACGTGCTGAGGAAAATAAGGAGGGACATTGAGGCGTGCCTCTGAGAGTGCGCTGGGCGTATTTGAGAATACGCTGGTGCGGGAAAGAGGCGATTAGAAGCACATTTAGCACGCTGCGTGGACTCGCTGGCGTGGTGCAGCGTCGTGCGCCAGGTGGATGGAGAGTACGGCTGTGGGGAGTGTAGACCTCTAGATGCATGCGATGGTAACGTCGTTGCAGAATAATGCTTCTCCTAGACGGTGAGACGCAGTGAGCCGGGTTTACACGCAGTTTGCACGGAGCACTCACCGGTACTTCATTTTGAGACTGCATTGATGCGGCGTCTTCAAAAGCGATGGAGGGTGCTGCGTGGGTTAGTAAGACGAGAAAGAGAATATGCGGGGCACGCACACGCTCACTTGGTTTTATAATGTAAAAGGAAGCCTGTGCTCGCAATGGCGGTGATGTCTCGTTGCAGTGCAAAGCCAGCAAGTCAATCTGGCGCAAAGCCAGAATCTCTGTGGCTCAAAGCCCGCAGAAATGCAAGTACGGTGGGTGTGCCAGTGGTGGCTGGTGGTGTGAGTGTGAGTCAGAAGACGGACACTCGGTGCCGCCATCGTTGATGGCGACACGCTGTGCGCAACCAAAGGCGTCGCGTGTGAACAGTAGGGGGGGAGGTAGCGGGGGCGCAGCGCATGCGGATGCCGGCTGCGTGTACGGCGGGCGTGCGCGGGAAGGCAGGGACTTGCGGTCCGGGCGGTCACGAAGGGGCGGGCTGTCTGGGCGACGCGCTGCTCAGAAGGGCGGACAAAGCGGGTCGAGCGGGAGAAAGGTCGAGCGGGAGAAAGGTCGAGCGGGTAGGAAGACGCGGGAGTGTCCGGAAATTCGCCCGGAATGTCCCCGTTTTGGGAGACATTTTGCAGGAAGTATCGAAATTGGGGCCGGAGTGCTGCCAAATTAGAAGACACTCCGGAGTGTGTCGGGAGTGTCGTCGAAGTGTCCGAGTGTCACCGGCAGTCTCGGAGTGTGTTCGAAAGTGTCCAACGTGATGTCAGCACGCTGAGATTTAGCCGACGCTTTTGGCAGCATCGCAACATTCGCTACATTTTGATGGCCGAGGGGCCATCAAAATGTGATGATTTCCCACGGGTGTTCAAATTCAGCTTGTCGAAACCGCCCGAGGACGTCCGGGAATGTATCTCGGTGAGTTTTTCATATAAAATCGTAACAAAAATATGTGCATGGTCGGATGAGACAGGGCGACATATCTGGTCAAATAACCAGGTTGATTACCGAAATGGGGAAATGGCTAGAGGGCAAAGTGTCTCGCAAAATCAGAATTTTGGCTGTCCAGGATGTTGAAGCTATATCTCAACGAGATATTTTTTCTGGAACTTGAGATTTCGGATTTGGGGTCCCCATATGCCTATTTAACATGTAGAGGGGACTCATCAATACCACTTGCGTAGGGGCAGAGCGTCTCCCCATCACATTAGACACCTTGCTCCAGAGTTCCATATCTCTCTGATGGGATCCAGCATAGTAGGGGAGGCACTTTGCTGGGGGAATGTGTGAGTTGTAGGTCCTAGTTTGTGGGACAGGTCTTAGTTTAATTTCTTTCCCGCGGTTGACGGTGCTATCATTGTTTGTACCCGGCGCGCACGGGAGGGGATAGAAGCTAGGTGTTTATCTCGCGGTAATCACTGCCGCTCCTCTGCTTCACTGTCTGCTGAACGATAAACGCGTGTTCAGCCCATTTGGGGTATTCGTCAACGCAGCCTGCACCCGAGGCCTAGGGCAATCAAGAGCATTGCTCCCCTCATTTTCTCTCTCTGAATCCTGAAGCATCCATTTTCTGGTGGTAGGCAGCCGAATTTTGTCTATGTGCTTGACTTGGAGCAATGATCCGGGTATGTTGTGCGTGATGATTCCATCTTCCCGGGAGGTAGTTTCTGTGCTTTCGAAATCTGTAATCGCAGAGGACATGCAGAAATTCACACTCGGAGAAAGGATTGGAGAGCCCTCAGTAGAGAGCGTATTTATGGACCCCCGTGCAGTGTGGTCAACGCGCACCTTCAAATATAGACCGCATCTGTCATGTTTTTCCGATGAGAAGCTTGTTTCACAGGAGGGTGGAAACAGAGTCGCTCAGAACGCCTTGTTATCATGGCTCTCTCCGGTACGATTCACCGATCGCTGTCAATTATAATAAGCTTTTTGTGGAACTGACAACGGCCGGCGTCCTGGACCGAGAATCCGACTTCATCGCATCGCATCAGCATCTGGTTCACCCGCGCACCCAACTTTAATACATTGTCCTCTTTTAACGCGCGGAGCGGGGCGGGGGTCCGCTGAAGGTCGAAAAAACCTTTCGACTCTATATCCGTTTTACGAATTCGGATCCCCCCTTGAACCCAGGTCAAACGGAGATCGTTGGAAAGCTGGTGGATCTGTTGCAATAAAATCCTGAAAAATCGAGACAGGACACACTACGGATGACACAAGCAATCCTACTTCTCCTCTGCCTCTTCCGCATTTCCATCATTTTCAACGCAGGTCGTGACACTTGAAATCAACGCCTGAGACAAATTGATCGGACCGTCTGTCCTCCCTGTGTCACGAAAACGACCCCAGTTGATCCACCATTCATCCGCATCGTCCATTGCGTCATAGCCAAACCTATAAGGGTCTTGAGGGAGTTTATTAAAGAGGCAGTCTGAGATGACTAACACTGTCCGGTAGTCGTCCAGCATGTGCTCGAAATTGCCCTCCAACCCATTTCGACCAGCTGCATAGTTCGCGCGTATGCCTGCATCACGCTGGGCTTGCATTTCCCCCTCAGGGAGCGTCATCGCTTGAACGTACTCCATGTCAATCCCTCGGATCCGAGAGCAACGGGCTTCTCTGACAAAATCTGCATTCAAGAAGGGAAGCGACGCATTTCGAAATTGTACATGCCTGTGTTCTTGAAAGGCGTAGAAGAACTCCGGGACACGATCGCGGTGCCGAGTGTGGAGAATATTTTTCCTATGAAGGCCGCATCTTCGAGGGCAACAGAGTAAGGATGAAATCCCCCAGGCTTGTCGGCAGGTTAGATATGCTATTCTGTGTGATTAAATACCCACTGGAAACGGATGTGCCGCTTCCCCCAGAACTAAGACTCTGCCGCTTTGAGAGGCCCACGATTCTAGGGTGTATGGCTCTTTGAGCTGAACACAGGTCGCCGCTCCTGCGAGCGCTGCCAGCCTCTGGAGTCTGTGAAAGGATAAGCATGATATCCAAACAAATCAGAACACATTTACTGACCGTACATCACACTGGCCAAGGACATCAGTGAACTTCTTCTCAGCTTCTTCCGTCCAAGTACCATCCTGACTGCTGTCTGGCGTGTATATACACAGGGCGAGGTCGTTTGCCTCCCCCTGCATCAGATCAAATCAGTGCGGTGTTGTTAGCGATGATACGCCGACTCACCACAGGCCAAATGCATGCACCTGTGAAGGGCAAAAGTCAGTGAATACCAGGTGATACCCAAGGAGTGCTCGAATGCTCTCTTGCCTCTGTTCGGACCCACCCATATAGACGACTACAGGGAACAAGACCGGATTGTCAGGAAAAATGTTGGAAGCAATGATTTGTACCCACCCCGAGGTCATTATAAAACCAAGTGGCAAAGTCATTCTCAACTATAAGTGCCTTCGGGATAATTGTACTAGTACCGACTCTGAATTTGGTTTAACACAAAGAATGAAGTCGCCGACACACCAAAAAACTGCGATCCCCGTTGGGATGTCGCTCTCAAGCGATGTGTCCTCCTCTTGCATCAGAGTCTGGCGCACCACTCCGCGCGCGCCATCAGCGCCAATAATAGCGTCTCCTGTGTGAATCTGGCCTGACCGCAAGGTCACTGTGCAACTATCACAATCTACATTCATAACCTCTGCTCCGAAGAGCACAGATACTCGAGGAGAGGAATCCTCTCCGGTCTCGTTGCCGCATCATAAAGAATATGAATAGGTCTTGGTGCTAGATGAATGTTTTAGGAAGGAAATAACAAGGATGTTATTGGTCACCGACACGAAATTGCATGTAACCTCCCCGGGCTTCAAATAACAGCTCCTCATGCCAGCGATTCTCCCTATGTTCATTGATCGATCGCGAGGTACAAAAGCGAGAGTGGACGACGAACCAGAAGATCGGGTTCTGATACTTCTCCTGCATATCTGGCCGGCCACCATGCGTCAGCCAAAGGCATTATGCCGTGTATGTTAGCGAATGGAGCCCACATTTATAAAACGAAAAACCCGGCAGACCGGCAGCCTTGGCTTTAGTCTCAGTCCCTAATAGCCCCCAGTCAAGAAGTATTTTGCTCCCGTTGGGACATATCCTGAAAGTAAGGGTGAGAACACTTTGAATTGTAAGGAGCTGAGCATACCGAGCACATCCATTTAGCCCCTAGGAAATCGCTACAATTAAGTGCGTGAGACTCGAGAACTGTCGATTCACGCCTACCGAGCCTGCTCCCCCCAGCTGCGCCTGTTTCTCCAAGACCAGCACACTATGCCCGGATTTCTTCAATGAAATGGCCGAGGCGAGACCTGGAAAAGTCCGATGAATCGGGGGCTTCACTGAAATGGTAGCGCCGAAAACTACCTGATACTGATGCTCCCACGATTATCTTTAGTGCGTCGTCAGCATGAAATTTTCGAAGTCAGGAGCACCCACAAAATCGAGCCCAACCTCCGAATCGCTCATTGTCGTCCGTCAGGTCTTAGAGGGGAAGAGAGTCACCTGGATACCTGAAAGCTCCTACCTGGTAACCCATGATGATGATGAGAGTTGTGGCGGGAGAAGTCAATGGTCAGGTGGGGTTCCCCTAATCAATTCTGGAACGCCAAGCGATCGGATCCATTGTTGTGATCTTCTTCCGAGACTCACGAAGTTCGATTTGCTTAATTATACGCTCCCTCGATATCGGCGGAGATTCGGATAGGATTTCTGACAGGATTTCAATGTCAGTGCTACTCCTGGGGGAAGCAATCTTGAAAAGGGTCGAGACAACCCTCGCTGGATTGTGAGAGGACGATTTGACAGGAGCAAAGGTTGCATGAAGCACTGTTGTCTCCTAAAGTTCCCGTTTGTTCTGCGAAATCTTCAGGACACGTGAACTCATATTTATTCTTATCTTTTGTTTGGTGCTACTAGCACCGAGCTACTCTGTTAACATCAATGAGAGTTCTCTTGTTAGGGCACATCTGTGATGATTCTGCGCGTGGAAGCTTGGTCCACAGAAGCGTGAACCCCGTGACCCCGAGCTGCCTGCTATATCAGTGCTGCTTGGATCATGACTGTGTGGAGTCCGCGCACCTACGGCACTTCGTCGGTTCGAGTTGCGGCCGTGTAACTTCGTCACATTGGTTCATCTTGGAGAAAATCTGTCAGTATGGAAACAGAGTCGCTCAGAACGCCTTGTTATCATGGCTCTCTCGTGTACGGTTCACTGATCGCAACCTCTTCTCAGAGATTAATCCCCCGCTGTCAATTGAGCTTTTTGTTGAACTGACAGCCGCCGCCCTGGACCAAGAATCCGGTTCACGCTTACGTATTCGGAGATCGGGAATATGCACTTCCAACAGAAGGTGGTGATTGTGCGAAACACGGGTTGATATAAATTCGACAAAAGTGTCGCAGGGTAATATAAAAACTATGCCGCTGCTATGAGGTCGGATTCTGCGCCCAGTGACAGCGGACGCCGACAGTCCTACAGAGGGGTCAGCTTTTTACACCGGGAGCTGAGATGAATTCCTGGGGAAAGTGGGGAAGTATCCATGCATTCGGATAGCGTGCCCAAGATACGCTGTGCAGCCGAGCTAACTTACTGACTCGGAGGGTCCAAGGATGCTGTAGGAACACAAGCGGCTGCTCGGCCGCTTTGCGGCCTCGCATCCCTTTCCGAAGCTCCTAAGCGATCAAAATTTTGTCGCGAAAGTCTAGTGAAGCAGCGAGGAAAGTAAAAAATAAGTTTTTGAGAACTTTGGCGGAGGTCCGGTAAGGAGCTGCCGGAATGATAGATTGAAAGCGGAGTTTAAGAAGGGACACACGTAATTTTATAAAGAGGGTGATACCTCAAGTCAGGTGCACGGGAGAACCACAGATGCTGATGGGGGGCGATGAAGTCCCGTCGCTCCGTGGCTGCTATATCACCGCTGATTGTATCATGACTGTCGGAGTCCGCCCCACCTTCGCTTGTGTCACGAGCTTTTTGTGGGACTTACAACTGTTGGTGTCGGCTGCTGACTGGACCGAGAAATTAGAACCCGACTTCATCGCATCACATCAGCATCTGGTTCTTCCGCGCACCCAACTTTAGGTATGTTCCTACATTATCCTTAGACCCTGCGAGTTAGTAAGATGGCTCAGCTGCACAGCGTATTTTGGGCATGTTATCCGAACGCACAGATACTTCCCACAGGGATTCATCTCAGCTTCCCGATGTAAATTGACTCTTCTGTGGGACTGTTGGCATCCGCCGGTGAGTGGGCTACACAGCATATTTTGGGCACGTTGTCCAAACGCATGGTCGGAGCTGGCCTCATCCGCTGCCTTGTTCTCTCACCTGAGTGCAGGTCGCATCTGCGTCTCTTTTTTCTTTATACCTAACCACCAGGTAACCATCCCACAGATGTCCTCCCGCATGTCTGCGCCTATTTATCTCAATATGGCAATCATCCGAATATGGTAATCGGGAGGCCAGCTCCGATCAAATTGGCGTGTAGGACGATCAGAATTGGCATGACCCAACAGAAGGTGGTGATGTCCCTTGCTCTCTACTCGAGCTCAAACCACAGATCACAAATAATGCTGAGACGGCACAACACCAAATGCCCGCCCTCTAGCTATTTTTGCACTTATAAACACATCATTAAGAGGCACAGGATAGGTTCAGTGTTATACAAACATAGCTGTATACCTGAACTCTGTTAGGTGATATAAAGGAGAGTCAGAGCAAGCTCCGACTGCTGACTGTAGTATTCAGAGCATGACCGCAGTGACACCACGGCATGTTGTACTCTGAATACACTACCAAGGAGATATACCCATATACACCTATAACCGATTCAAGGGATATATTCCTATAAAAGTGACCCAGAGACTGCATAGATGAAGTGGTGAGACTTAACATGTTGTGCGGTACATTAAACTGCGTAAGAGAGCGACCGTGGCACTGCTGCAGCACCTCTCTGCCAAAGACATAGTTGTGTAACGGTTGCACTATGCAGGAAAGCGGGTGCAGCTATGCTGCAGCATCCCATAGTTGTGTATAACCTACCATGGTGCCTACTAACAGGCCGTGGACAACCATAAACCCATTGTTACCCTAAGACAAGGAACTGTCAAAGTGATTGGACAATCACGTGGTGCCACGGCGCAAAACGCGACCTGTCAATCAAAGACATACAAGTCCTAATCCGGATTCTAATGGTCAGATTGAGGCACTCCGGTACTTTGCGGGCCAAGCACTGCCCGCGGCCAGATCCACCAAAGACAAGCGCAAGGAGGAATGTATTGAAAAGGCTGGGTTCAACCCCAGGCCGACGCAGCATCGTACTGCGGGTGTGGAAGGCACCACGGTATTGCCAATATACCAAATATAGACCACAGGGGGTCAAAACTGACAATCTCCCAGCCCCAAGACCATGCAGGATCGACGAAGAACCACGAGGGAACAAACCCACATGACCAAGCACCACATCTCAGTTACTATATCTAGTTTATCCCTTTTTTTTGTACTATTACTATAAAAGCAGCCTGTAGAACCCGCATACAGCTAGTTCATTGCACCATCTATCGGCGTGGGTGTCCTCAGGCATATTTTGCGGAGATTCGTCTACTATCTCTGTTTGTAACTTGTCTATAAATTGAAGTTGGTTGTTGGCTCAAATTGTCAAGCAAGGGACTCATCAGTTAAGCTTCAAACAGTTAACCACCTGAGAATTGGTTGTGACTTGTCAACTGCTTTGCCTTACACTTCAGGGAGAGTCCTGTCATTAGCTGTTGGATCGATTAGTTGGACTTTGCAATCAACACTTAAGCTTACTATAAAAGTGAAGGAAACATCCCTAAACAAGGACAAGTTTAGGTCTGCTGTACGGGAGAGTCCTGCAGTAAAGAGAATTGCCAAGGAAGAAACAGCTTGCCTCATATAGCAATTGGAATTAGCCATTGCTGGGGATATTTTGTGAACACCAAGTACAAACTCTGCCCTGAAGTGATAGAACTATCTTTATAGTCACTACCTTCTTGTATCCGTCTCATACAAACGTTCATCCAACGCGCGGCAAAAGATAACTGCTGTAACTTGCCAAGTGAAGTGCTGCAGGGACTTTGTTAGTGCCTCATAGTACTTGTTTCATTGTTAACTATACAATCCAAACCTGCTGGCCGCATACTACAGTCTGGACCCAAACTCACTGAGGATTGCTAGTCTTTTGGGAGATAAGATATTTCTTTGTGTGGTTTTAGTGTTGTTTCACAACACGCTATAACTAGCATATTCAAGATGTATAGTAAGCGCACCGTTTCAACGCCAAAGTGAACGTTTCCCAGAGCGTTTTCGAACTTTTCCCTCGCATTAGGTTGTGCTCATTCACGCAAAGAAATTAACCGTTCATGGCGTGGGGAAGAATGCCGACGTGACATCTGATATTACCGAGTTCGCGATCATGGGCACACATTTCCGCGGATCTTCACAGTCAATATTCAACAGCTCAAGCGGGTGCTGCAACAGTACAAAAGAAGTCCGACGTGCCCTTCGCTCCGGGATCCGGGATCAACTTTCCAAGTCTTGCACCCACTCGAGCTCCAACCAAAGATCGAAAATAACACCAATGTAAAGTGAACATTTTCCCAGAGCATTTTAGACTTTCCCCTCCCATCAGGTTTGTGCTCACTCGCGCAATGACATCAACCGTCCATGAGCGGCGAAAAAATGCCGCCATGACATCCGATATCATCGGGTTCGCGATCATAGACGCACACACCGCACAGCGAAGCGAGGAATCAGGTTTCGCAATAAGTTGATCACCCGCATATTATGATCCCCACTGGCAGTCGATCGAACAGAAATACCCAGAAAGCGGCGCCGGCTTCCCCTGACTCAGGCTTTCAGAAGCTTCTTAATCACCGGCCTAAAAGGAGCGTTGTTAGTGAGGTTACCACAATGGAATAACTGAATCAGTTCTGCGCATTTTCCCGGGAGCCTTCTTGAACTTGCCATGTCCTAAGTCACGACTTGTTCCTCAATTGGACACCAATTCACACAGCACGATAAAGAAGTTCTAGACCTGGTTCACGATACGAAAATGTGGCGCGTGGTACCACGGCTTCCGTTACATCCACTCTCGTGGCCATTTACAGCTATCCGGCTGTGTTTACCGCTCTGCGGGTATATATATAGTATCGTGTCTTCGAGACTGCTCCCCTCGCGATGTCGTCCACGAATTTTGACCAATGCTTGACCACCATTAAGGGCGATCCCACACTGTGGCGGACAGGAGGCACTGATCTGCGGGGAAATCTCATCAATGATGTCTCGCAGGTCGTAGGAATGACATATTCCATGTGCGTTACACAATGTGGAAGTGCCCCAGTGGCCTTCAACTTTCCGTCATTCTCCACGCAATTCAGCTCTTTCATGCTCCCCTTCCTAGCACTTACGGCCCAATTGCCGTTCGGCGCCCCCAATCACATCGACAATTTCTCGACCATCATGCTGACCATTGGGTCCCCCACCCTGGCGATATTTTCCCTTATGATCACTGTCCTCAATTCTCGCTGGATCAAGTGGCGCTTCGAGGATATAGTTTATCCGAACAGCAACCATGCAGTCGTCATTCTCGATAACCCGCAGGAGTCCCTCCTTCGGGTTAAACAAACCAGTCGGAACGGTCGCCTTCCTTTGCTAGCCTCAAAAATCCTTCTTCTACAGAACGACCAATGGTGGGAACGTGGAGCAGCCACTTTGGAATTTACACATACGTGGACCATGGCCAACATTGCCTCTGTCGGATGGGCTATTATCGCTTATATTTTCACTATAGCTTCGATGGACCCCAGCAACATAAGTGTGATTGGTCCCGCCGTTGCTTGCGCCTGGCTTTGGCTGCTGCCAGTTGTAGTGGGTTGGCTCCAAACTTCGCCGAACTGCGACGAAGTGAAGCTCAGGGCCAAACTGGGCCTTGAATAAAACGACTTATATTTGTCGATCCGCAGAGGACCCGGCAGCGCCTCCGGTACTTGCCCACGAAATTACAAACGAATATGCCATAGAAGTTTGGCCTCCTCGCCGCCAATACGTAGCTCAAGAAGGTGAAACCATGCGGGTTCAAAACTGTTTCTTAATCTGACGAAACTGTAGACTCCGACATATCCGATGAGTCGTGAAGCCCCCCGTTCTATAATTATGCGCGGATGTTCTCTTGGGCCCGCTCGGTGGAAGAAATTGCACTGGCATTTGAGGCGGCGTCTATTCGAGCGGGCAACCGCCTGACGGTCGATGGATCTTTATGGACACCTTCCAACCCCGGCGCTGTACTACCGTGTAACCGAATCGGCAAGGCGGGCGACGTCGCGATGTACATCCAGCCGGAAGGCCAATCACAACCGCAGGGTGAACGCTGGGCCCCCGGGGTGTGGCGTAGGGTGGCATATTCATCCATCGTTGCCTGCGCGGTCCAATGGTCGTGTACAGGCTCCGCAGTCCTGGCGGCGTGGATGACACCCACTGTTGGTCTCGGGTAAGCACTGTCAATGATACAATATGCACTGGTGGCTTACACTTCTCGGTAGATGCCATAGCGCTTCATTCCTTCTCTATGGGGGTTTGTCCACCATTTCCTTCACGATGATACTGGCAGGCGAGGTCATGAGACAGCGTCATTATCCCACCAACCCTCTCAGCTCTTTATCCCACGTCCCGCACCTGAACCTCCCCGTACTGTGCCGGAGAGTTGGACAGTGTCAGGTCTCTTGGTCCAGATGCTTATCATCCTTACAGATTATCGCCTGGGTGAATGCGTGTATCTTCATTGCACTCGACCTGCTAAGATTTGCCAACATATTCGAGAATTGCTATTGCGGCAGCTCGGTTATGGGACGTGGGACCAGCCATGCTTATAACGTCATGTCGTACCACCCTTCGATGCACTTCGAGAATTGGTGGATTGCTTCTGTTGCGTTTGCGACCATGGCAGCAGTTTTACTCTGGATCACTGTATTTATTCTCAAGACCCCCCAAAACCGTTCTCCGGATACAGTTTGACGCAGAAGGGTAGTTCAACTTATTCTCCAGCGTTGTGGCTATAAGTCGTATATCTATTTCTCTACGCACCTGCTCCATTTTATATATCGCGATATTAAATGTGCTCATGCCGCGGAAATGCATTTCAAACTCACAATACGATTGGTCGGTTCGTGTCGCTTTAGTAAGATGGGCCTGTTGCTCATACGTTTGGGGAGTGCCTATTTCTTTCTTCCTTTGCGGTAATTACTTGAACGTACTAAGTTTGCCGTCATTTGAATAAGAACTAATTATGGTACGTATTTGAAAGAATTTTTCTCGACTGAGTGCATCACCGTGCATGATTAGGACGCTCGTCAACAGTAAGAATGAGGCACGGTATCGACACGGGTAGTGAATGGTGTCGTGCGTGTTCCAGAGCGCACTCGACTCGAGATACTACTGGTGAATTTGCACCAGATCCTCGTTTGCCTCTAGCAATTTTTTTTGACTTCTTCTCGCGGGTCAGAGTCAGTGTCCATGTCGTCAAAAATTCGAATGAGCCTGTCATGCAATGTTAAGCCATCAGAGCGCCGCGGAAACATCCACCTACGCATTCGGTTAGTTCCATGCGCCGCCGCTCCACGCGGCGCGTGCGACGTGCTCGTCCCAGCAGACATCCCCATGTTCGTCCTTCGCACTCTCCTCTTCAAGCAGGCCGTTGTACCAGGTCGGATAGCCGTAAGTGTGATCGACGGTGCAAACGATCGGTTCTCCTGGGTGCTTCCGCATAAATGAAAGGCGCGAACACAGCCCTTTTCGTCACCCTCCGAGGGGCCGTCCTCGGCGAACAGAGCGCGCATGAAGGAGAGATTTCGTGTGCCATGGATTCCCTACAAGAAAGAAGCAAGAAATCAACAGCCAGCGTGAGACGAGGGCAAACTCTGGAGCACGAACGGAGTCGGGAAATCAGTGCGTTCCGACCCCTCCTAGACACAGTTTGGGGGTCTGTCTAGGTGTACTCTTCTGACCCAGGATCATCGCGATCCACTATTCATTATTATGAGGAGCAACCGGCAATTGCAGAGAAATTGTGAATTTACCGTGCGCAAACAGAGGATCTATCTCAGCAGATAGTTGGAGAAGTGGGTAACCTAGATGGCATGCAATGTCTTGGCTATCTGGATCAAAACCTTTTACCTGATAGAATTGTCTGAGATCGGCGTAGACGCGAGCATCCGAGGAATGTCCGACAAGCTCAATGGTCAGCTGGATTGATGAAAATCCAAGCCCTGTTGCCTCCTCCAGACTGAGATGCTGAACACCCGCTGGATGAAGGGGCCAGTATGCTGGACAGTCGGGCCGTAGGAATGATGAACATCCAGTTTGAAGACCATTTGCTGGACAAAGAAATAGATAACCAATGGGGTCGCCCTCCGTGGCGACTGGAATGTGAATGTTAAAGAAGATTTCTTGCACAACCACTATTTAAACAAGTGACTGGCAAAGGTGAGACCAATATGAAGTGAAAACACACAATAATTCTCAAAGTCGGATGTGATTCCGAGGCGGCTGAAAATGTGATTCGCTTGACTGAGCCAAGACTTGGTCCAAATCAAGGCGTGACTCCACACGTTCACCGAGACTGCTGTTAAATACATCACCAGAGTTGAAACTTTAGAGCCTAATTTAATTATGATATCACCTTCCAGACAAAATACATACCGGGTCCAGCCGTTGTCCATGACTCTCCTTTTGCTCCACACCAACCGACCAGATCAAACATTGCATCAGGGAAGGACGCAATCCATACCTAGTCATCGAGTTGATTGCCCGAAGAACAGACAACCCCCATGCCCATAGTGACCGTCGCGTTGGTGGAGATGGTTGAAAACCGTGATAGATTCCAATAACATAGTTCATGATACTGTTCCAGGGTCAGAGAATCTATCACCATGGT
>JARJLF010002303.1:0-43295 GCA_029378395.1 Mycena leptocephala
GGTTCGAGAAGCGGTGCAGCATGAGAGTTGCTGTTAAAAGACACCGAATCCGAATTTCTGTCGACAGTTTTATGGTCCAGCACCGTCCAGACCTCAGTCCACCTGGATGAAGCTCGTTGTGCCTGTATAAGGAACTTGGGAGACAGCCGAACGGAAATGGGAAGCCAAAAATATGACCGCTGAAACACTCAAACCTCTGTTTCTGGTCATTATTTCTGGATGTTCGCATTGAGTATGCGTCGCTTGTCGTTCGGGAAATATGGCGATGCAGATTAACTTCTTTTGCGCGGAGTGCCTTCAAAGTTCGAACAGAGTTGGGTGGCGTCTCGTGAGAAAGGACGAAGAATAGCTGTAGATGTTTGGTTGATTTTAAACAATTGTGATTTGATAGTTTGGTCCTCGCACTCAGACAATGTACCGGCCCGATGGTGGGAAAACAGGGAAGATAGAGGAGGGAAGAACAAAAGCGCAGGGCCTGATGCAGATGCGCGCAGCCCGACATGCTGCGTACGGCAGGTACTGGAGGAAGCTTGAGGAGGCGGTGGTAGCGGGGATGTACTGGAGCATAGCCATAAACCCAAAGAAAACAGTGTAAATCGGTCGGCCGGCGCCTGAGATAGATGGAGCACATGGAAACATACACCTGCGGCTAGGACATCGGCGGACTCCAGTGTGGACCAAATATAAGAGGAAGGACGCACATCTCATCAACGCATTCCTCCACCTTGTACCCCTTGCCGTTGCGCACCTTCTGGCACTTTTCAAAGTGGGGCTTCATCGGCGCGCATGGGGCGGAAGACTCGCATCGGTGCGGATAGCGGGATGGGCCTACAACACAGGGTCCTCATTATCTCACTCCCTCTATTCCTCACCAAAGAAAGAATGGAAGGATGAATCAGCACACGCACATCCTCCGGCTCCTCACGTCCTGCGCCTTATTCTCCCCCTTCAGCTCTTCGGCGGCGCCAGCGGCCTCGTTGCGTGCGTAGCCTGTGAGGCGGCGGTGGACTTGTCCTCATGTTGTGGGGAAGAGGGACTACGAGAACAAAAACGCTTTTTCGTGTCGTACACCACCAAACTGCGGCGTTGTTTGAAGGAGATTTCGTGGTTGATCACCAGGTGACACAGCCGGTGCATCAGACGGAGATCGTGTGATGTCTGTGGGATGTCGTAGTCGCGAATTACCAGATCATTTTCTGAGACGCAGCTCCTGCGGATTACTGGACAGATGTCTCACAGAGCTATTGCCAGATGTCCAACAGACCTTTGAGCCAGTCTTTTACATATGTATGGTACAACAACCTCGGAATGTTCTCAGCCATCCTTTCAATACACTGTGTTCTACTTCGCTCGATGTCGTGGTCAACACTCAGGAAAGAAGCAATAAAATATATTCAGTTCATAAATAATACAGCTGTACAGATGCAGCCCGTCCACGCCCTCCTCACACGCCGCCATCCACGCCCTCATCCAGTTTTGAAGATATACATAGCCGCGTGCGTACGCTTCGTGGCAGCGAGAGTCTGTGCGGGTATAAGTTGGCTTTGATGGTGTGGAAGACGAGGAGGGCAAAAAGAAGGGGAGTTGAGCCAAGGAAGAGGGCGAAGAATAAAGCAAAAAAAACACACACCTTTACCACCGGGTTTGTTCGGCGGGACTGTGTACTCGGCAAAGAACACAAGTCGCACATCAAGAGAGCGCGTGCAGCAGCGAAAGAAAGACTAAAAAATCATGTATTAGCAAGTGTAGATGGACGCCGTCGAAGTATGGTTACTCACAAGAGGCCTGGCAGCGCAGAAGACTACAAAACATGCATTAGCAAGTGTAATGGACAGCATCGAAGTATATGGTTACACACCGAGGCCTGGATCAATGGAATGGCCCTCCTAAGTGTCTAGAGAAATCAGTAGTTGTTAGCTTTCAGGTGATGGCTATAGCGCACCCTGAAGTCGAGTGTGCAGGGGACTAAACTAAGCCATTGTCAGTGATCAAATGGGTGATCCTTTAACTTACCAGGCAGTGGTAAGCTAAATGTTATAGCTTGGTTCCAGGGGCTACGCCACCTGCTCCAAGGGACAATCCTGTGAATAAATGACCGGTTAGCAGATTCACTAATAATGGCCGATGGACTGACATTTACACGCAATGGCCGTGCAATTTAAACTGTCTTGGGGTTCAGTGTTAACAGAAAGACCAATCGGCACGAATACATACCTCATTCGACGATGTCGACATCCGTTGCCCTCAGGCCATCCAATTGACATCTGGAAGGGAGGAAACCTTGAAGAACACAGGCATGAGCAATGAGAGCCACGGGACATTGCTCACCTCCAGCGTGGCATCCCGTCGAGGTCAACGGGCGAAGATGTTTTCAGGTGTCCACTCCCGGCCATCTGAGCACTATTTATTCGCTAAAATTCAGCTGTTAAGATTGAGAGTGGATTTAACATAATGGGATGGAAATCTGGGGAGCGGAAGCCAGATTGGAGAAGACGATTGTGGGGAGAAAGGACAAGATGGTTCGTTTTGATGGTATGGTCAAGTTTGTCAAAAGCTTGGCTTCACCGCCACCTGCCATTATTAGCTGGCTCTCGATGTTCGCCGTCCAACAGCGGCCGGGGGAGATTGCAGAAGTGTCCAGGAAAATTTACCAGTGATTTACTATTCAAATTGAAATATCTGAGATGTCTGCTATGTTCGGCAGATGTCCCAAATCACAGTCTCAACGTGGCCATTGACTCGAGACGCGTTGTTTGTGTTTGTGTCGTGTACAAAATTTTGAGATTTATAAACTATTTACAGGCGAGTGTGGGTAAAGTAAAATTAGTAGGATACCTAGGAGCTCCTGGTATGTGCTGGTTTATTTTTCCATGGCCTTGTTCAAAGTTGTGAGCCACCCTTCGACATCTTGCATCAAAGTGAGCGGGATTTTGTTATCGGGCTCGCCGTAAGAGACGATGTCCTCGCGGTAGATAGCCTCAAACATGCTTTGAGGTTCCGTCAGTTGGATCTGGTCATAAGAAAGCATAAGATGACTTACATTTGTCTTTCTGCAGGATTCATCGTTTGGTAGTATATCGCAATGTTTTTGTCAACCTCCGGCCAAAACTTGTCCTTGGAGTCGTCTTTTGGTTCATCCCCGGCGCCCACGGAGGTTGATCCTGTCTTGTTCAACTCGACGACTATACTGCGCTGAAAAATGATGAGAATAAGAATATTGACAATGATGTGATGCTTACAATAAGTGCGATGCGTAGATAGACAGCGGCAGTGGGCACGGCCGGGGATGTACCAATACAAGCGCGTGTCAAGGTCGCAATATCGACCTTGTCTTTGATTGACGAAACAATCTGAGACAAGAATTAGAATGGGAATACAGGCCATAGAAGCACAAACCTGAGTTTTAATATGGTTGCGCTTCGTCGTCAAGGCCTTACTCAAAAACTTGATCAGGACCTCGACACGGCCAGTCTCCATCGCCAGAGGAAGATCGGATATGCCGAGGGCACGCATAACACCCTGAGAGGATGTATGAATAAAACGTGAGCTAGTACCAACGGGAATACACTGACCACAATTACAGCAGCAATTGTGGGCTGCTCTTTGATATTGCGGTAATTCTTGGCGTTGGAAGCCAGCAAAGCACAGTGAGCATAGTCTTGGCAAGTTTTCTAATGATGAATGAAGTCAAGAAAGAGCGCGCTGCATAGAAATTAATTACTTGTAAGATATCGGACAGCTTATACTTGTTGTCTCCATCTGCCTTGATGGTATTCAAAATATCGCGGCACTGGAGGGCCACGAGATGGACCTGGAACAGGTGGCGCATCGGGTTATATGTCTAGAATGGTTATCAGGAAAACTAATGGAGACAGAAGATAATAGAAGACACGCCTTCAAGAACATCTCGGCATCGTTGTCCGATTGGCCACTCAAGTTCTTGTGGCGCTTTAAAGCGCGTCCTTCTTCAAGAGTATAAGGCGCGTTGAGGTCGGCCAGACTATTGGGAAGCCCATCGTCCTCGGCATCGTCACGCGAGCGTACTGTGCCCGTCAACGAGTTCTCAGGTGAGGGACCATCAAGACGCGTCGCGTCGAACGCGTCGTTTGGATTGGTTAGGTTGCGCGCGGCCATCTCTTGATTGAGGCGATCGCGGAGTACCTGGGCCTGCACCATTTGGGCAGCATTTAGTATTGGCGTGCCGCTCATGGTGAATGTTGAGAGCAAGGGGGATTTGAAACTCCGAAATTGCGAGCTCGACTTTTTAAAGTCACAAAAACACCTGACTGTGACTTGCGCGTGCCGACCTCCCACTCATGGCAAAGAAAGGGGCAAAGCCAAAGGATTTAGGGCCAAGTAAGATTTCTGCAACCCCAGTTTTCATTTTATTTGGACTCACCGAAACATGGTATTATTTGCTCAGATTGTGTTCTTGAGGAGGGCACCGGAAAGGTCTACTGTCTCGCCTGTCACAATTCGTCGGGCGCAAATTTCCCTTCCTTAATCAATAGGAGCTCCTGGGCAACTCACATAAAATCACCCGCACATTCCCTTGCTGTCCAGCAGGTAGCGGAAGCACAAAAACAGCAGGCCGCTACTCACCAGCAATACAACGATCTTTATAACATGCCGAGGACATTTCTGGATACACCATCGCTGCCAACTGACCTGGGTCTTGGCCGCCGAGCTCAGTTCCGACCAATCCTACTCGACGAGGATACAAATGGCGTCAGTGCAGCCGACTTTCGGGATATAATGATGGAAGAAACCAATTATTTGCGAGCCGTCGATGAGCAGGAGGATTTCCTGGCTAAGAACACCGAAGCTCTTCGGCGTGAGGTAGAAAATTTGCGACTGCATCATCTAGAGGCTGAATTCGAAGGAGCCGATGATGAAACTATCCCTCAGCTTGCACAAGAAATCCGAGACAATGGTAAGGACCTTGTTTTGCCGCCCTTGATTTGTCTTGAAAGATTGTTGCGCTTGCAGAAATGCTCCGTGCAACCGGCGAGGATGAAGATGAAATCAACAGACATTTCAGTGGTGTTCCAATCGACCATGACTATGCACCATATGGCAACAAAACTGTGAGTATTGCCTCCGAATAAAAAGACACTTGACCGAGGGAATTTCTGCGTGTTAGATGTGCTATTTAGATATACTTGACAATTTACCGCGTCTGCGGCTTTCCTCCAGTCAACTGAAGATGATTTTGTGGATTATGGACGCTTGTGGAGCCCGGGATGTCCCATCTTTCAACAAATTCAGAGCCATGCAAAAGCACATTCGGAAGACGACGGGTGTTAGAAGTGAAGCACACAAATCGGGTCTGGGAAATTTATTTTACGTCAATGACATCCGGGACCTGATCGCGAAGGTCAGTCTTCGGTCCTTCCCTCAACTCGACCATTGACCTCGTCAGCAGGATTTTGCAAACCCAGAGGTCGCACCACATATCCAGAAATATCCGGAGGATGTCGACGGTGGCCCTGTGTCAGAAATCTGGCAAGTCAAGGAGGGTAAATGGCACAACATACCCCTCGATGAGCTCACACCGTCCATCCTTGTTGGCCATGCTCGTTATTATATACACGAGGTTGCTGAGCTGGTTGACGGAAGGTGGATCATTCCTGCCCTCTGGATCGTTTCCAAAGGTAAAACCTACGTTGACTGCAGAGTCTTGGAAAGAAACGTGAGCCTTAGATTGTATTGTTGGAGGCCGCCTAATCTGTAGCCACAGAATTTTGAGGTTCTCGTGGTCGAGTCAAAGATCACCCGAATTCCTTTGGATGATTTACGCCTCAACCAAGAGGCGCTTGAGAGGCGGCTAGCCCATTCAATTATTTTTCATGGTAGAACATATATTGCTTGAGGATTTCGTGAGCTCACACAAGTGTAGAACGATACAAAGAATACGCTCAAAAAATTCCAAATCAGTATCGTTCCATTGATAATGGCGAAGATTTGTTCACTGTCTGGGTCCCGGTTTGGGCAGACGACGTGTCCGGGGCAAGGAGCAAACAATATCAAAAACATCTTAATGTGTACACTGCAAACGCAAATTTACCTGGTCAACTCCTGCAGCAAGAATATTTTGTTCGCTTCGTTTCCACCTCTCCTCACGCCGGAGCCTTGGAGCAATTGAAGGTAGTTGTGGATCAAGTCAAGTAAGCCTGCATTGCTACCAGATTATATTGTCTTCTGAAGCTGTTTGAACTTTACTAGATCGACACACCTGAAGCCAATGCACACATACAACGCCGAGACACAGCGCCCATGCAGCTTTCGATTGAATGTACCGGATGGACCTGCTGATAACCCCCAACAAGCAGAAGAGGCGTCACATATCGGCCATCAAGGCAATTATTTCTGTCGGCGTTGTCTTGTTGGTGGAACAAATGAAGAAAAGGAATGTCCAGACGGTTACCATTCCTTTTATGAGGTGAGCCCGTTGACAGTTTCGCTATTGTATTCTGACTATGAATACTGTAGGCTGGGCGGCCTCGAAATGTCGAAGATATCCGCCGCTGTGTCCTGTCCCAAATAAGCCTGGCGACATATGGAGTTGCCTCTCATGTCGACGCCTTACAAACATCGACAGGAACGAAGGACAAGATTGCCCAGCACTGGATCGATATTCTCATCGAGAAATCTCGCGAGATGCAAGCGTCTACGCCTGGTCGGTCTGTAGACGAAATTTCAAATGAACTGCTCGTCTGGCTGGCCGAGGAAACTGATGAGCCATATAACCCCTTATTGGATCTGCCGTGTGCGTTTTTATTTGACTGAGTCGTCATCCCTGGCATTGACTTTCTGCCAGTCTTTGATCCGTCCCAAGACACTCTCGTAGAAATCCTTCACACAATCCTGCTCGGCCATGCGAAATATACATGGTACGAACTTCACCATAACTGGACGGCAGTGCAGCAGGACCTCTTTACTATTCGGCTGCAAGGGACGAACCTTGACGGGCTCCGAGTCCCCCCCATCCGGGCTGCATATATGATGCAGTATCGCAACGGCTTGATTGGCAAGCACTTCAAGAGCCTGATGCAGACGATGATATTCCATATCCACGATCTAGTGACACCGGACCAATTTGCCCTCGTCCGTGCTCTTGGTGAGCTTGGACCGATTCTTTGGATGCCTGTGATTGACAATATGGAGGAATATTTGGTACGCTCTATCACTGTGTTTTATTCGCGCGCAAATCCCGGAATTTACTTTCTTGCCAGGCAGACCTCCAAATATTAATTGACAACATCCTCGACGCGTTCGCCGCAATAGATCCTTCAAAAATTTTGATCAAACTCAAGCTTCATGTGCTTGCGCATATCCCAGACGACATCCGTCGGCGAGGGCCATCTGTCCGTTTTTCGACTGAAGTCTTTGAATGCTTCAATGCCATTTTCCGCCTCTGTTCTGTCCTCAGTAATCACCAGGCCCCCAGCCGCGACATCGCAGCCAAGTTTGCTGATCTAGACCGCGTGAAGCATATCCTGAGCGGGGGATATTGGTTTGATGAGAGCGAGTCGGTATGGGTACGCGGAGGAAAAGACGTGCAGCGTATTCTCCGAAATACTCCAATCATTCAGCGGCACCTTGGATGGGCACCACCTCCATTCTGGACCCCTGGGCAGATCAAGGCTGTCGCGCAAAAGAAACAGGGAAAACTCGCAGCTCTGACGGCCGACCAGGCGATGCTCAGCGGCGCGGCCAACCCAGCTTCCATTGCCCTCGATCCCGCAACATTGTGGACCGACGGTACAAATGTTGCATCCGTGTCGGGCGACTGCTGTACCGTGGGTTCTTGGGCCGTTTTTCGAGTCCACGATGTAAGTGATTTTTGGGTGAAATAATGTCTTCTACTAATTTCCTGCATAGTTCCCTATGATTGCGCGTGTTTCAAAGATTCTTTTACCCAAAGGCAGTAAATCGGCGCAAGGGATTCTCGTCGTGGCCAAGTATGATCCCGGTGAAGCCCTTCACCCACATTACCACATGCCCATCCTCATTCCGGATATGGCTGCACAACGCGTAATAGTCCCTTCGGATGTAAGTGTTCAAAGCACGCACAGTTTCATCTATTAACTAACAAAGTTCAAGTCAATCCAGTTTTCCTTCAATGTGCAGCACGACTGTCGTGCAAGCGAGTGTGATGCTAGCGGGGTTGCCCACCAAATGCAAGAGCGTCAGCAGTCAGATAAAACAATCCACTCCATTGTGCACAAGGACGACACACGCTTCATCATCAACCTGCACGGATTCCACAATGCACGCCTTCTCCGAAAATACTTAGGTGTTGCACTCACGAAACCCCGACCACTTTTCGCAGAGCGCAGAAGGCGGCACGATGAACTGTCTGCCATCTTGACTGTTACTCAAAAAGCGAAGCGCGCCGCAACCCAGGAGAAAGCCGCAGCGACAAGGGAGAAGAACAAAGCGGCGAAGGCGGCAGGGACAGATGTTCAGACGTTGGGCACCAACGGCCCAAGCAGTGAGGAAATACAAGACACGCAGGGGGCTCAAAAGCGGCCCCGCATTGAATAGCAACATACATACTGTACATTCATTCATACCCTATATCACTTTTCAGTCTTCTACCCTCCATGAGATGTCCCGGCGAATCTCCTGAACCCACTCCGTCGTTCGAACACGCTTGACATGCATGGTAAGGACTGCATCGGCGCGCCGGCGTTTGTGGCATTGTACCGCGGCTATGACTTGGGGCTGAGTGGGCCCAAACAAGTCCTGACGTCCCATAAGCATATACAGTATGATACGGGCATTGTATTGCACTCACAAGATCTTCGGTGTTCTGAACGGGCACAGTTGGGAGCGCAGTGGGCTCTGCGTGTTTCGTTGTTGGTTCTGCTTGGTCGTCTGCAACGCTCGATTCGGAGTTTGCCAGCCCATATAGATGATATTTGGGGGGCGGGGCTGGGCTCGTAATAGCCTCATCCCAGGCTGAATTGGGAGATGTAATCTCGTATGCCCCGGCGCAACGCGCGGGGCTCGGAGTGGCGGGGCTCGGAATGGGTGTTCGGAGGGCGGCGCGCACAATACTTGATGCGTGTGATGAGGCCGACGGCGTTGAGGACGACGACTCCATGTACAGGCAGGTCACTGTAACGGTCTCTGTGGTTGTTGAGGGAGCCAACGGTGTCAGCAGGCGTTCTTTTATATATATCCTAAAGGTCAGGACTCATCGTCAAAAGGCCCTACAGAGGACCGCCCGGAGGTTTGGAGCAATGAAAGGTCGGATGTTGTCACGGGAATGGGAGGGAGGTTGCGACAGACATTCCATAGGCCTTTGGTCGTAAACATTGGACGGGAGTACGGTTGGATGCACCAGAAACATCGTGCTGAGAGCCTGGCGTGATGTGTGACAAACAACATCTTGAGGAGGTTTGGTTACGACATCGCTCAAGCGTTTTCAAGTTGAATCCCCGGGCAAGCTCAATTATTATATTTCTGTAGTGCTACTCAAGAATCTTTAGATAGCAATCCCGTCCACTGTCAAATTCGAATTCCGGCTGGTTGGTGGTGTAGTGAAAGCAAGGCGTGACGGTGGCGGTGACCGGGTGTCAGCCGGGTTGTTCCGAATGCCTGTTGACCAGAACGCTCATCTGCTCGCAACGAGAACTTCCTCCTGGTCGCTGGAATGGATTTTTGCGGCCCATTGCGCATTCTTTGCCCATTTCTGGGCCTGCAAACGTCACCCACGGCCCGTGAAAACCTCGAAGAAAGCGGCTCGCCCGATGGCAAAGGCTGCCAACTTGTTCTCAATTCAGGGCCCGATTTTTTTTTGTTCTTTTTCAAGAATCTCTTATCATGGATATAAGACGCAAGGTTTTAGGGCCACATCCTGTGGACTGGTAGGACTTAAAGGCAGCCGGCTGCACATCTCGTTTCCTATTCTTGCCTCGATCTCCCGCGAGGCTTGAAGCTTCATGCTACGAGAACTTCCTCCTAGTCACTAGAATTGCTTCTGCTGTTCTTTTTCTGCCAGTATAAACATCTATCAGAGCTCTTAAAACTTGGAACAATATTAAAAGCTGCCCGCAACATCGGAATTTCGAAGTGTCTTGCTTGTACTTAGTGTACTGCTCTCTCAGTTTGTGACAATTCTTCTGTGCAGTCGTTCCATGGCTGATTCAGTGACCCCACAGCTGACCGTGACGGTTCGACTCGGACCAGACCGATGTCTTTAGGATGGCGTTTAATTTATTCAGAGCTAATCTCGACTAACGTCTGTCACATCCGAATGGCTATCAGGAAATGTTCCACATCTTGCTAGTGCCTTGACTTCGGGTACGTTGTGTCTCAGGCTCCCACTGATTGCCCCTCTCAACCCTCCCTGAATGCCTTGTCCTCCGAGTCCAATGTGAGTGTGCCAGCTGCTCCGAGCAACGATCTCTTACCAGCCGATATATCAGGCACTCCATGGAACAGCCATTTGGTAAAGTTTCAAGTATTAGAGCTTATTTGCAACCGATGAAATTTGAAAACACGCAGAGAAACTAAGCGAAACTGTTGAAAAATAGAGGCTCCACAACCGAGAAACGTCATCGGAAAACCAGCCAAATTTCTGAGTTCGCTGTAGAACTGTTGAGAAACGTAATGGCTCCACAATCAAAACAGCTGGCGACTTAGTACAGAGAAATCCATTTTTCTGCGGTTGCAAATAGGCGCTATTCATTGATTTTCTTTGTGGGTTTGATTCCCATCCAGTTGTGAAGTTCCAGGTCGAATTACGTCACGCGCGCTCAGATTTGGGTGATTCTAGCCTCAATCTAAGTACGGGCTTCTGTCCTTAAGATTGATACTGGTATCACTTGTTACATTGTGTGGGCACCGGGTACAGTCGACTTGTCTTGGTTTCCAATTTTACCTCATTGATGCTAGGACAGCGTTCACCCCAAGAATGGTACGAATGTGCCGTTGTTGAACTGAAACGGCGGCCAACATCAGCAAACCCTGAGGGTCCTTATAGTGCGGGTCCATAGCCCTGTAGCACTCCATAGCACTCCATAGTGGATGCTCAACTATGGAGGGCTACAGAGTACTACATAGCACTACAGGAAAAATCAGGGTTTGCTGATGTCAACTGAATGTGCCGGCTGCAGCCCCGAATGTGCCACCCATCAGGTGAATGTGCCGGGGATCTAAATGTATGTAAGTGCCGGACTTGGTCTATCCCGCAGGAAGTACGAGATTTGGAAACTTGCAGATGAAGTTTGGAAGCAGAAGGGGCCGACTCACTACCGCCAACCCTCGGTCAGATCCTAGGATGTGCTGCGATCACGCGGGGCAACGCGGGCTCAATGTGTCTCTTCAGGATAATAATCTCAGAGTCCGCGCACCTGATCTGGAGGCTCAGAAACGAGAGGGTGATACAGGGGGGGGGGGGGGTTCACAGCCACTGGAGCAAGGCATGCCCAAAAAGAAATGATTTATTTTTTGCTTCAGAGTACATGGTCTTGCTTAGCGCAATAGCAGCATAGTGAGGGATAACATGATACACGAAAAGTAAATGAGTGGCGCACCCCTTTGGCTTGTGCTGGGGACTGCGGTGGTGCTGGGGGTGGCGGTAGTGCTGGGGGCTGTGGTAGTGCTGGGGACTGCAATGGTGCTGGGGGCTGCAATAGCGCTGGGGCCTGCGGTAGCATTGCCACCCGGCTGCTGCAAAACCAAGGACTGGATGCTGCACGTAACTCGCCCGTTGCGCACAGTCGAAGTGACGCCGCTCGCCTAGAAAGAGGTCTGAGTGGAAGATGGCCTGTCGCTGCACCAGGAGCCGGACGTGCCGTTGGAGACCTGTGCTTCATGTAAGCCATGTCCTTATTGTAAACCTGGGGCACATCAGGGACTTACGATAGTAATGTCGGTGAAAGTGAGGGGACCGAAATCCCAGACCTGGTCCCATAGCTCAATTTCAAAGACTGCGTATGGGATGTGGTCTGCTTTCGCAGGGTCTGCGCAGGCCAGGCTTGTACGTTAATAACTGAAGAGGAAGTGCTGAACCCTTGAGCAACGTACATACCTATCATTGGAAAGGAGTTAGTTGCCTGCTTAGTGGTCCCAGGGACACTCAAAGTGATGCTCCAGGTGTCATTCTTCTGCATATTGAACCGCACGTCGGCACCCTCATCAACACCGAACGCAACATACTGCACATCCTGCTGCCCAGCGGGATCTTCTGTGATGGCGTAGTACCACGTATTGTTGATGGACCATTGCCCGGTGCCGCCGGAGAGCACCGGCTGGAGGACACCGCCGTAGTTGGGTAGGAAAAGACCCGGCCAGAGGTAGTAGAACCCTTTGTGTGGGAGATGGGGAACGTGCATGGTGCCTGTAAATTGGACGATGTTTTGGCCTTGAGGGACTGCATATACTACGTTGTAGATGTGGGTCGGTGTCTGGGGTAGTGTTGCGGCTTGTGCGGTCAGAATGGTTGCCAGTAGGGCGGCCAAAGTCTTGAGGTGCATGATGACTGGTGCGGTCACGGTAGTCTCAAAGGACAGAAGGCCTTTAGTCTCTCCTAGACAGACGCTTCAATGTAACTTACCTCGAAGGGCTTGACACGTCGGGTAAGACCAAAAGTGGCGAGGGCTTGTGATGCTAAGTTGCTACTTAAGTAACTTAACAAAGCGCCATCAAGGCTTGATCCGCAGATAGGGATGGCAACTGTGGTCCGTAGGCTCGTTTCAGTCTCTATAAGGCTAACCTTTGTGATTTTCTAAAATAGTCGTTCAGAATCACCTATACTATAGAGGCTGGAGTTTACGAATACAAGCGAATACGAAGCGCCTCGGAGTTTGAAATTGGAAACGCCAAGCCATCAGTTGCATCAGTATTGGCTGAAAGTCGCCGAAAAGAAATGCTCAAAGGCCCTTCACTGGGGTAAATCCACGGAAAAAATCAGAGAGTCTCCTATTGACCCAAATTGAAATATATGCTCGCCAAAACTTGAAGAACGGCATGGGTAAGTAGATGGGTGGAGAGATGCATCAAATATTTCAAACTCCGAGGCGGTTCGTATTCGCCTGTACTTACTTACTCGTAAACTCAAGCCTAACCAGACCAACCAACCGCCAGAATCCTGAGATTTGGCTGCATAATATTAATGACACGCCGGTGACCAAGCTAGAATCACTCCTGGCGCCAGAAGCTCAATTATGGTAGTAGACAATCTGAAATACGGCTCGGATTCCTCGTAGATTGCAAAATGCAAAATGCAAATATATTCATGACTCACGAGAAGGTAAGTAATTAGTACAATGACAATGACCGTCCTTCCTTCCCTGTCAATCTCGACTCCGTCTCAAATATCCCCCGCGCACCGTAGCCACACACGCGGCTATGATGGTCCCCGACAGGCAAGTATCCCGCCAGCTCAGGCTGCTAAACTGACTCGAGGATTTGCAGGACTGGGTGGGGTGGTGATGTGATCGTCGACCCTGACAGTCCTGTTTAGACTTTAGAAGAGCATAATTAAGCAACTGGCCATGGACAGGCGGCAGAGCGCAGGAAGGGGGAAAGGCAAGGCAAGGCAAGGCCAAAAAAAAGGAGAAAAAAAGGAGATAAGGCACCTTTACGAGCTCGTCGTCCCTTTCCGTTTCCCGCCACGACCGCGGCCTCTCCTTCGAGTCTTCGCTTGTGTGACTGCGTCACGGTGTTTCTGGCGCGCCCGGTGAGGCAAGCATGGGATTGAGCGATGCCTGTAGAATCTGGACGAAGCACTTGCAGTCTTGAAGATCAGGTGTGGATGTGGAAGACTTGAAAACTCTCGAAGGTCAAGATATTGAAACTCGAGGTCTTGAAGCTCAAAGATCTTGAGAGGAGAGAAGAACGAAGAACGGGAAAGACAGGACTTGGAAAGCATTATCACGACTGCGAGCCTTCAATTTGAGGCTTTGAAGTATTGCGGCCTTGTCAAGACGAAGAGAGAAATACCATCATGAGCACTCGGGGTGTTGGCAAGAGAAAAGGCGAGCCTCGAGCGAGAGACTTCGAGAGAACGGTGGTGGATGATGCGAGGAAGAGGAAATTTCCAAAAGGAGCGGGAAAACGTGACTTGTTATCTAGAAACGTAAAGGGAGTCGACTTTCTTTCTCAGTCTGGCAGACGGCGCTCCAATTTCAACAAGACATGCGCTTGGCTCGTCTCCTCCTCGTGGATCAGCAAGACGATCGCGAACAAGGAGTGGCATTCAATTCTTCAGACGAGGCGTGAATCTGCACGCATCGTGGAATCTTGGTCCGACTCCATCTCTGTTTCATCCTTCTCAATGCCATGCGTCCCGGCCTCCGCTACGGAAATAAGACTTTGGCCCGACGCACCCATCCCGACGAGGTACGGGCTCGACGGGCGGAGCGAGGTGGGAATATCAACGAACAGGTGAGTATTCGACATGCCCTTTCATCTGCACCCTCGCCCGTGCCTACCTTCGTGTCCTCCGACGTCCTTACTGCTCCGCCCGCCCTTTCTCGCGCGGTTCCGTTGCTTTGATCCTGTTGCTCGCAACGTCTGCGTCCTAATCTCTCCTTCCCAGCGCACCGAGGCGTACCGCTGGACGACGCTGCTGCATTGCATGTGGATGGAGGCGCATCGGGGCGGGTGGGTACTCGCCATTGGCCCCGACATCTGCGTCCTGCGTCCTCATCTCTGACTTCTTCCCAGCTCGCTCAAGACATCAGCCGCTGTTTGCAAGAAGCGGGCGCGAGGGATCGATGATGGGGTGTCGGAGTTGCGCTCTTTCGTACACCTCGACCCTCATCTTTTCTGCCTGTCCCGCGACTTTACCGGTCCCCTTTGTTTTTCCGTCGCTTGATCCTGCCTCTCTCTTACCTCGATCGAGCTCATTCTGATTTCTTTCCAGCGCGCCTCAAGTCTCAAGATATCCACCCGGGCTGGATGACGCCACTGGATTGCATGCACACAACGACGGGCGCAGCGGCGGGTGGGTACTTCCCGCTCTCGACGTCTGCGTCCTGGTTTCCGATTTCTTGACAACACACCAAGACATACCGCGGGACGACGCTGCTGCATGGAAGGACCGACGGGCGAGAGGGAGCGATAGGTGAAGGTCGGCGTCAAGGAGTGAGTCTGCTCTTTCGTCCCCTCGTCTTTTTTGTCTGCATTTGTGTCCCCCGACTTCGTTGCTGGTCCGCACGCCCTCCCCTTTGTTTTTGCGTCGCTGGATCCCGGCGCTCTCTCTTGCATACCAATCCACCTTGATCTTAAGCTCATTCTGACTTCTTTCCAGTTCAAGAGATCCGCCGTTGCCTGAAGCCGCTGGATGGAAGGACCCCCGGGCGGAGGGAGCAGGACCGATGATGAGTCGTTGCGTACAGAAGTGAGTATATTCATCCCTGCTCTGGCCATATTCCCTCCTCCGCGTCTCCCATTCTCCCTCCACATCCCCGTCCTTTCATCGACATCCGTGCACATCCTCCGCGCCTCGTCCTCATCGTTACCCCCTCGTTATTACTGTATCCATTCAATTTACATATTCTCCATTCCCCACTCCCTCCTCCTGCGCAGCGCACGCTGTCGCCCGGCTTTCCCCGCTGATATACACCCGTCTTCCCGTCCTACTGCTCTGTGTTGCCGTGTGCGTGCACGATGTGGTGTGCGATTGCTCGTCGGCTGCGGCTTACGCCTTGCCCCCTTCTCTTCCTCCCGCTCCCTCGTCCATCTATCCCCTTCCTCCTCCATCGTCCTTCCGCTCTACCCTTGATCCTCAATCCGACGACCTCACACTGATTCCCCCTCCTTTCCGTAGCGAAGCGCGATCCCTCCTTCACCGGGCGAAGAGCACGACGACGACGATGACGTGGAGGTCTGTGTGCCCGGGGTGCGTGATTCCCCTCTTGTTCTCTCCCTATTCTCGTCGTGGCGGCCTCGGCGGGACGGTGCTTCTCCGGGGGTATTATATACTCAGCTCGGACGGACGCGTCACTCCATTTCACGGGCGGCGTTCGAGGGGTGACTTGGTCGGGTATGCGGCGGGGTGCGTGCCACGCGGGGAGGGAACGATGCGGGCAAGGGAGATGTTGCCACCCGGGACGGCACGGGGTGTGTGATTCCCCGCCGTCTTGTTCTCTCTCCCTCTTCTCTTCGTGGCGGCGTCTGCGGGACGGCGGCCTGCTTATGTCGTTGAGCTGCGTGCCTCTCCGGGGATAGTCAGCTTTAAGGGACGCGTAATCCACGAGCGGCGCGCGGCGGGAGGGGGCGGCGTGAAAACCCACGGACGGGAGAGTCCAAGCGTTCGTGGACCTCGAGTCGGTGGCGTGCCGCGCGGGAAGGGGATGGTGCGGGCGAGGATGGTGTGGATGCGGCCGGGCATGGGTCCGAGGAGTGGGTCCGGGGAGTAGCCCCTGCGGGACGGCGACCTGAGCTGTGTGCCTCTCCGGGGTAGCAGTCAGCTCGGACGGACGCGCCATCCCAATCCACGAGCGGCGCGCGGCGGGAGGGGGAAGGAGAGTCGAGGCGTTCGTGGTGGCCATCGAGAGTTGGGTGTGCGACGGGGCGCTCGTGTGCAGCGCGGGGAGTGGACGATGCAAGGCGTTGGTGGACATCGAGACGGTGGTTGTGCGCGACGGGCTCGTGTGTCGCGCAAGGGAGAGGACGATGCGGCGCTGGTAGATGCGGTGGGTGGGATGCGCCTTTGGTGCTATGTCGATGATTCTAGGCGTCGTTGGCGCTGTGCGCTGACGCCGGGCGCTTTGATGGAGGGTGCTGACTGTGTGGTGGCGGGGCAAGTGCGGGTGCCGACATCGAACGCGCGCGCCGGGCGGCGGTGTCGAAGAAGGCGGCGAGTCCGCGGGATTGGGTTAGGGTGGGCCGGGGTGCATTAGGCCCCGAGGGAGCGGTGGTCGATGTGCTTGCCCGGCACGGATGGATGAACGAGCGACGCGAGTGTCTTTGGCGGCACGAGTGTCTTTCTGGCGGATATCAGGCCCCGAGGCAGCGGTGGTCGATGTGTGCCTAGGGGGCGAGCGAGCGACACGAGTGTCTGTCTTTCTGGCGGATATCGACGCTGAGGGCGGCGAGTCCGCGAGATTGGGGTGCGGTAGGCGGCGGCGGTGGTGCTCGATGTGCGTGCCCAGCGGACGAACGAGTGGCGCGAGTATCTTGCCGGCGGGGCGCGGAGCCTTCCCCTGCGCCTCAGCGACTCATCCATCTGATGCGGCTTCGCGATCGACGGCGCGGGCGAGACTTTGTAGTCGCTGATGCTGGGTAGGATGACCGCGTACAGTACTTGGTGCGCACGGGAGGATTCACGCGCTGCGGCTGGATGGTCCGGGCGATGATCTTGTGGGACGAGGACACGGGGCGTACAGGTGCGCTGCGTTTGAGTGGAGGGGGATGGTTGCCGTGGCGGCAAGGTTTCGGTCGTGTGCCCTCGCCAGTTGGGCGGAGCGGGGGCCCTATGGTGGATGGGCTACGAGTTTGCGATGGGGAGGAGTTGATGCTGCATTCACTTCCATGGCCTGCGTCAGGTCGCGGTGCATCGAGCATCGACGGTGGGGGAGGGCTTGCCGACGGGGTTATCGCTGTGCGGATGGTCGAGCGGCGCCATCGCCGTTATAGGGGGTGGGACGCGGGAGGCGCAAATGTCGGTCATGTCAGGCTATTCGATGGGGCTCTCTGGGCGTGCGGACGCTTGTGCGCCGAAGATGGATACATTCGTCTCTGCGCTTCTTCGTCCCGCTGCTCGTCGTCCTCATCACCCCACTCTTGCTATTCTAAGCCCATTCCCCTACCTCGCCGATTCCGGCATGTTTCCATCTTTCTCGCCACTTACTAACAACGACCTCATTTATCGAAAAGCCGCGCTCACTTGAATCCAGAATAGACAATACGATGGATGCATATGCAACCTACGCCGCTGTCAGTCTCATGTTATGCAGTTGCTACTCACGGCGCCTAAATCCTCAAAACGACCAAGTCGGATGCATTTTCATCGGTTCTTGAGTCTTCTCAATGTTCCCGGTCTACGTACATGCATCTTCTTTGTGCCGTGTCACTTATTGTCCCGTTCTAGCGTTAAGAGCTTCGTAGATGTGCTGGTATCGTTCTGCCGCTGTACGACATCGTCGCAGTGTGACCAAAGATGGTGCCATGCGGACGCGGGAATCCTCGCGCCGTTGGGCGACATCTTTGCGATCCAGGACGAGCGGCGCAACTCTTTTGTGCATGCTGCTATGTACCGTTGCTTTTGTGACATAAATGTGCATGCGACGCAAGTGCCGTAGACGAGATCTCTGACTACATAGCGCCGGTCTGCAACCGTAGTGGGCTATTGTTATCTGATAAATGCAGCGATGCCCATAGGCTGCAGAAAGTCGGCGCAACGACCCGAGGTTTCATCAATCGTAATGCTCTAAGTTGTTTTTACCTCACAACGCACGAAAGGCAGAGGGGGCTCTGCGCTCAGCCTAACAGCGAGTCCACAGTGAACGTATCGTGGGCAGTGCTCTGCTCAAATTGGTTTGCTGTCTACTATCTACTTATAGTGTCGCCGATCAGCACGGTTGGGATAAGATGAGCCAATGCGTGCGAACTCTCTCACTGACACCTGAAATAAAGGACCAACCAACTCCAGTGCATCTTCGATCCTACGAACATGCCCCGCCCCACTATCACCCAAATTCGCCTGGACAACATTCTGGAATGTTTGACTGCAGCGGTAACTACAATGGAAAGGCTTTCAGCCGACCTCCACACACCATTCTTGTTGGCCATCACATGCACAACCCGGTCTATGCTGACGGCGATAGAGGTAAATCTCCAATTTTTCGAGATGACCGACTCAGTGATATCCGAGTCGCAGACTGTCCGACGAAACAAGAGTGATTGCACACAATTGCTGGAACAAATCCACAAGTTGCTCTATGCCATTATTGACCTGCACATCAAGTCAGACACCCTCGAATTGGCGCCGAGCACCTTGTACAATATCGGAAAGTTTGCGGAGTGATTCTCTTATTCTTCCTTCTCATCATTATTGATTACTTACAGTCACGTAGGACACTCCATAAGATCCATACTTTTGTCGAGGCACAGCAGGACAGAAGTAGAATTAGGCAGTTTTTCCGTCAAGGTGAAATGAGCATCTTGTTGAGGGATTGCAATGCGGGATTGCAGCAAGCACTTGAAGCATTTCAGGTAAAGCACTTCTTATGACAGACCATCAAATGAAACAAATGTTCTAGGTTGGGAGCATTATTCTTCCAACTCATATTGCAGAGATGCGACAATACGCACAGACAAGACATGAAGAAGTACTCGAGTTGATCGATTCTTTGTCAGATGCAACGGGTTCAGATACCGTATGGAATCTCTATTCCGTTGTCGAACAATGAATAACCTTCCTATAGACCAACCAAGTGTTCTCCACGGCATATAACAGGCGAGTGGTTTGTATTCACACTTTTCTACTACACTTATTGTATTCCAGCTCGAAATCAATTTCCATGCTGCCATCTGAGCCACAGATATTCCATGGCCGTGAATCAGAGCTGTCTGATATTCTCAAAGCTTTTGCCAGTGAAACACCTAGGATTGCAATATTAGGAGCAGGTGGAATGGGCAAGACAAGCCTTGCAAGAGCTGTTCTGCATCACTCCCAAATCACTGCAAGATATGGGCAACATCGTTTCTTTGTGGCTTGTGACTCCGCATCAACTAAAGTAGAACTTACGGCACTTGTTGGGGCCCATCTGAGCCTGAAACCAGGCAAAGATCTCACCCAACCAGTTATCCGCTATTTTTCTAGCAATTCTCCTTGTCTTTTGATTTTGGATAATTTGGAGACAGTCTGGGAACCAACGGAGCCTCGTGATGACATTGAAGAGTTATTATCTCTTCTCACAGATATCCAGGATCTAGCCTTGATAGTGAGTAGGGCAGTATGATTCATGTTCTAGCTGACATTATGTTAGATTACCTTGCGAGGAGCAGAAAGGCCAGGAAAAGTCCGATGGACTCGGCCGTTCTTACCACCCTTGAAACCTTTACCTCTGGAAGCAGCTCGAAAGATCTTTATTGATATTGCAGATGACAGTCAAAGAACAGAGGAGGTCGACAAAGTACTTTCCCTCACAGGCAACATGCCACTGGCAATCAGTCTTCTGGCTCACTTGGCTGACTCAGAGGGCTGCTTGAATGTTTTACACCGTTGGGAACAGGAAAAAACATCCATGATATCAGAAGGCTATGACAAAGGATCAAATTTGGATTTATCTATCTCCCTTTCCCTCTCCAGCCCACGAATATCATCCCTCTCAGAGTCCCGGGCTCTCTTGAGTGTTTTTTCAATGCTGCCAGATGGATTTTCAGACACAGAGCTCTTGCAAAGCAACCTGCTAATCAATGATGTCCTTGGTCACAAAGCCGCTTTAATTCAGGTTTCTCTTGCTTACACAGATGACCAGAAAAGGACCAAGATTCTGGCACCCATCAGAGAATATATGCAAAAATTTCACCCAACTCCATTCAATCTGATTTCTACGCTGTTGAAATATTTTCAACAGTTACAAAGTTCGCATTGAATATCTCGGAACTTTGGGAGGGGTTGGCCAAAGTTCCATAAATTTTGCCAACATCCAGAATGTACTCCTAAACAGTATCAACCAGGAACACCCAGATCTAGCAAATATCATTCACTGTACATGTAATTTGGCCAAGTTCAGTCGGCTAACTGGCGCCGGAAAGATACCTCTGATGACCCACATTCTCAATATTCTACTGTCCCTTAATGATCATGGCCTTGTGGTTTCTTTTATTACAGAGTTATTTCATTCTTGGAGATATTATCAAATTCCCAATCCAACAATGCTGGTTGAAGAAGTTCTCAACCATTTTCATCATTTCAGTGATGCACAACTCCAATGTAAGTTCTGCTGATATTATTTTCGGTTTGACACAATTAAATAAATTTGATAGGTAGCTTTTACAACAGCATTGGAGAGTATTATCTGCAGCACGATAACGATGTTTTTGCAGCAATGAATTTCTATCATAAGGCACTTGCTGCATCAATTTCAGCCAAGAATGTCAGACAACAGTCAGAGATATTATACAGTATGGCATGGATCAAGTGGCGCCTAGGTGATTATTCTGGAGGTCAAATGGATGCACATGAATCACAGAGGCTCGCCAAAGTTTATGCCAATTTATACATTGAAACAAGAGCAATGCGAATGGAAGCAATGTGCTGGGATATACTGGGCAACTATTAACACAGTATCAGTCTGTATACCAGAGCAAGGTCTCTCTTAATTCTTTGCGGAATGTCTGGAGGCCCATTGGACTGTGCAGTTATGAACTGTCTCACAAATGTGCACAAGTTGAAATCCGAGTATGCTGAAGCTCACAGTATATACACAGAGACTCTTCAGAAGGTTTCAGCAGAGAAGAATCCATATACTCATGCCATCGCTTTAATAAGCATTGCAGAAATTGATCTAAAAATTGGCACGCCAAAAGATGTTGTACAGAAAAAGATTGACACAGCAAAATCAGTATTTACTACCATGGGAGAGTTGAGGCTAATAACTGTCTGTGATACTGTGCTTGCAGACCTTTATCTGAGAGAAGGTGAAACATTATCAGCAAGAGCACTGTTTAAAAAGTGTCTTGGAGTGTCTTGGGGAAAGAATATCGACATTGTGACATGCTGTCTGGAGAGACTTGGCAATCTCCATCATTGGAATGCGCTGTACAGAACATCTGCCTGGACAACAGTATTTTTTGTGTATGCTCTCAAATCAAAGCAGAAACTGCAAATCCATAAATCTCTCCAGTTTCTTGGAGATATGTTCCTGACCGAAAGTGATCCAGATACAGCATTGACCCTTTTTACTGTTGCCTTGGAAGGATTCACTCAAATGGATGTACATTGTAGCAGGGCAGAATGCATGCTCCGACTGGGAGATATTATTAATCAGAAGGGTGATCTACTCAAGGCAGTGGATCTTTGGAAAACAGCTAGACCTTTGTTTGAACACTCATCGCAAACGAACCACACTGCAGAGATCTATAGAAGACTTTCAACTGCTAACCTGGATGAGGGTCAAAATTAGAGTTGCATTCTGCTTCTAGTTGCACACTTACAATCATTGTGGAATGGATCTGGGCTATTCACAGTCTGATTTCATTAAACATGTATATAGTATTGAAGTTTTCAGGCTTGTCTATATGCTAAGTTTCCAAGGATGATTGCCCGATAAATATGATTTATTGTATGAGATCCTCAACATTGGAATACCTCAGAGTCTTACAAGTTGAAAGCTCTGGGTAGGTTTGCAACTGCGTGTTAATGCCTTGTTAATGCCTCTCTAATTTGTTAGAAAGCTACAATACTAGCTATCAAATTGGCTTGTTGACTTTTCAGAGGTTCACTCACAGATCACGGTTCAAAGTCCAAAAAGATTCTTATTATTTATCTTTAGAGGTCAAATCTGAGCCCATTACCAAAAAAAATTACAGTGGCAAAACCAAATGTATTGCGAACATAAATACATATATCACCTATATAATCATCAGACCACATGTTTCCCTGTATTAGCCAGCCTTTCACTGATCTCGTCAACCCGTTTGGCCTGTGATGACCATTCAAACAGGGGTTTAGCTGCCTGCCAAAGCTCTACTGCTCTCAACAGATCACTATGTTTCCCGTGAATGTCTCCAAGCCTGAGCATGCATTCAGCTCTACTGTGATGGACATCCATGAATGTGAATCCATTCAAAGCAACAACAAACAAGCTGACTGCTGTATCCTCATCCCCATGAGCAAGGAACATATCACCAAGGAATTGGTGTGCTTTATGGATTTCCAACTGTGCTTTTGACTTGAGAGAGTATGCTGGAAACACAGTTGTCCAGCTAGACATGTTGGTCACACCCCAACGGCTAACATCACCAAGTCTCTCCAAACAGTTGGCCACTTTTTCGAAATCCTGTCCTCGAGATTCTCTCACAATTTTACAAAACATTGTCTTTGCACCCTGCACATCTCCTTTCTTGAGAGAGAGTTCTCCTTGGACCATATCACACAATGAGGTCATTCTGAGATCTCCTACATCACTGAGGATTGCTCTTGCCCTTTCATTCCTCTGTACAACATCTTGAGGTGCATCAATTTGCCCATCAATTTGAGCAAAATTGAACAAGGCAATTGCATGCTTGTAAGGATCTTGATCGAGCCAAACATTTTGGAGAATATGAGCATGGATGATGCGAGCCTGTCCATATTCTGATTTTAACCTGTGGACCTCTGCCTGAAGGATCATGATGCTGTGGTCCAATTCACCACCAGATTAATTGGACTTATTCAAAGGGGGTTTTAGTGGGTATACAGCCGTATATCGTGAAGTATGGCATTGGTTAATATATTAAGGCTGGAGTCCCACACTTGTAATTATTGTGCGTAACGGCATTTCCTCCTGGACATTTTCCCTTGCTTCTGCTGCCTGAGTATCGTTAGGTTAGACCTCTAAAATATTATTTAATTCAGTTACTATATTTGACCAGGAAGTTGGCCACTTAAGCATTTATGCCCCAACCTACGTCTTCTCCGGGGGCCGATCCCACCCAAACTATGTCAGACTGAACACATGCATCCTGCGAAGAGTTTGAGTACACCGGCACCGAAATATTGGAGGATTTGAGTCCGTAGTGAATTTATTTTGACTGGCAGCCCAACATGGCCAACCACCAGGGCAGTTAGCCACCTCGCCAAGTAATGTGTTGAGCTCTCAAATGGTGGTTGCGTGCACTTGTAATCATAGATAGGCTACATTCACTATTTCAAATAGTTCTGATGTAGATATGAGGTATAGAAATGGTCGAAATATCTGCTTCAGATCGAGGGGAAACCCTCAAAATTGGGGCTGTGAGATGAATGAGTGTTCTGCAACTCAGAAAAAAGCCGAGATGGGCCAAATTAAGATCCAGGCTACTGAATGGGAATCATTGAGACATACCTGAATACCCAACTCCATTCCAAGATGCTGGCAGCTCCTTCAAAAAGCCTGACTATTAGCGAGACCGAAATTGGGTGATTTGAGATAATGGCCTGCAGAGCGATCAGAAGTGAATGGATAAAATCTCGAAATACCTCTCAGAATGAAAGATTGTATAGTAAGAAGTCCTGTTTAAGGTTCCAGACCAATAGCATACCGGTATCATGTACCACGATGGTGGCCAGCATGGCTGAACTAAAGGCTAAGTGCTTTCCGGAGTGCATTAAGAAAGGTGTTCAGCCCATTGCCATCCAGTAGCATTCCAGAGAAAGGTCCAGCATCGGGGGATCAGAGTGACCCCCAAAGGTTGTGGATCGACGAAGAAATGGCGGAGAAATGGTGATGGCAAGTGAGGTGAGCAAGAATTTGATACCCCACGCTTCGGATCCCGATCCGCGATGCCGTAGCATTCGATCAACCCATCACTTTCGGCTGAAATTTGGTCTGAACATTCGTTGGAGGTCGTACTCTGTTTGTCCACCATGCCCAGTCATAACTATTGAGCCTTGGCCTTCTAGCTCTCAAGTAGCCAACCAGGTAGGGTGGCCAGGTACCTGGTCCCAAATAGTAAACCTGATGGTCCAACTCACTGCGTTTTCTTGGTGTTTTCTCAAAACTATCAGTGGGGTCAGAGACTTTGGATATTTGAGGATATCTTGAGTATCTTAAGTATCCAGGTTCCAGATACTCCAGCAAGTTGAAGTAGCGTGGTCGAGAGATAGTTCAGGTATCCGACGGCTATCTGACACTAGATAGCCGAACTTTCCCAAAATATCTTGATCCAGTTTACTTCCAAACTATCACTAAGTATCTGCATGCTGATATAGCTGAGCTACCCCGGTTTCTTTTCTGAGATACCTGCAACTGCCTCTGATGATGTCCTCAGGATGATGTACTCCCGTATTATAAGTCGTGCGCACAAACAGGACTTGGCAGAATTTTCATGAAGCACTGCGTTCAGCAGGGTTCTAGCCACGCAGCACATAGCCAGACCTAGCCGGCCGTCTGTGGCTAACTGGACAAGTTGAGTCTGGCTAACTGCACTAGCTGCACCTAGCCGCACCTCCCCACAGCTAGCCAACACCTCTGGCTAGCTCTAACCTCTCCTATGTATCAACAATAGAGAGTTTGCGGTGGAGCCACCCAGCACCACCAGATGCCTCATCCAGCATGCGGTGCCGGGTGGCTACATCATTTGGTGGCTGTTTGGTTGCCTGCTCATTATGGCGTTGAGACAGCGCAACACCAAATGCCTGTCTTCTAGCTATTTTTGCGCTGTGATGCGGACTGCAGTTTCTTGACTGTAAGATGAATGTTACGTCTGTGGGTACAGTACTGCAGAAAAGGTATCGTCCTCTAGGGGGGAATTTGTGTACCAAGTGTCGGGTGGTTTTTATTCCTCCAAAGTACGATGGGTTAAGTTTTACAAGGGATAGATCTTTAGATGGGTGGGCAGGATCTTTTATTTACAGGCTTTCAGCACGGAGCACTGAGAAGCCTTGGTGCGCTGGGGGGTGCAGAGTTCGCTCCTTTTCAGCCTTCCAGGGTCCGATAACTCGGTTGCGTATCCTATACAGGTTCCTTTCGAGGGAGGACGAGAGGAGTCGCGGATAGAGTCGAGTTTCTTTCTCTGGGCGTTGCTCTGTGCAGTGGGTGGGATTTTCTGTGCTGCGGTTTTATTTCTCTGTTTTGATCTTCTTCTCTGTTTAATGTGCGGGACCTCGGGGCCTGTTTCGAACTTTGTAGCCTAGACTCCGCAATTACCTTCCTTTGGGACCCCTTTCTTTATGTCTCCGCTTGAACCTTGAGGTGTGATATTCACTGACAAGGTGACCATGCCAGTTGGTAGATGGCTATAAGGACTGGATTTCTCCAAGTTGTCCCAAATCAAGGACCGATTTGCCTTCTGATACTACTCGGTCGGAACAGTTACATGCTAACAGGAATTCTGTTGCTGGCTGTTTAGATACCACTCCACCTTTGGTACGTGGTGTTTTATCATTTTCAGGATCTCCTATATGACCTGGACCTTTTTCTGGTTGGAGTTCCCTACCGGAAGCGACTAATTGGCCACTCCTTGCGCTCCGGGTCTTGCGTTAACCTGTACTTTGTAGTACTTTGGTTTGTGTCCGTCTCGTGTCCAAAGACGGAGGAAGAGTTCTTTCTTGGCTTGGGAAAGCCTTAGGAATTTAGGTGGGGAAATACAAGATGCCATTCTCGAATAATACGCTAGGTTTTTATACTCTTTGCCTAGCCACTGGCACATCGTCCCGACATGTGTTCTTCATTCTAGACACAGTCTTCAGCCCACAAGGTAGCTCCTACCCCCTTTTGGCCTGAAGGAGTCCGCTTTCCTCCTCACCTTTGCTGGTGAAGCGCCCGTTGACAGAGGTACTCCTATAGCAATCCAAACAGCCTGGTCAAGCTCCTCTTGTGTCGTAGAACTCATTTCTCCTTTGTCCTGTTACTTTTCCTCGAGTTGGTTATCTCCTCTCCAGCGTGGAGACCATTTTACAGTGCAGTTCTTGAGTTGTTCGAATTCTTTCACTGCGGAATTCGTCCCCTTGTTGTGTTGGTGTCGTTCTTGATCTGTTTCACCCATTCCTCCTTGTCGGAATTCATCTCCTCGTCATATCGGTACCATTCTTGACTTGGTTGGCCTATTCCTCCTGGACGAAGTTCATCTCCTCGTCATATCGGTACCATTCTTGACTTGGTTGGTCTACTCCTCCTTGACGGCCATTCTCTGAGCTCCATATCTATACCCTACTCATCCTATAACCTGTTTTTATCATGTTCAGCGCCTGGCTCGGCTTCGCTGGCGAGGCAAGGCGGAGGGGAGCACGAGGCGGAGGGGAAGCACGAGGGGAGTGTGAGGCGGAGGGAAGCGCGAGGCAGAGGGGAAGCACGAGATGGAATTCATCTCCTCGTCATATTGATACCATTCTTGACTTGGTTGGCCTATTCCTCCTGGACGAAGTTCATCTCCTCGTCATATTGGTACCATTCTTGACTTGGTTGGCCTACTCCTCCTTGACGGAATTCCTCTCCTCGTCGTATTGATACCATTCTTGACTTGGTTGGCCTATTCCTCCTTGACGGAATTCATCTCCTTGTCATATCAGTACCATTCTTGACTTGGTTGGTCTACTCCTCCTTGACGGCCCTTCTCCGAGCTCTATATCCATACCCTACTCATCCTATAACCTGTTTTTATCATGTTCGGCGCCTGGCTCGGCTTCGCTGGCGAGGCGAGGCGGAGGTGAGGCGAGGCAGAGGGGAGCGCAAGGCAGAGGGGGAGCGCGAGGTGGAGAGCGTGCGAGCGAAGTCAGCGAGGCGGAGGGGAAGCACGAGGCGGAGGGGAAGCGCGAGGTGGAGGAGGAAGCACGAGGTGGAGGAGGAAGCGCGAGGCAGAGAGCGCACGAGCGAAGTCGGCGAGGCGGGGCAAGGGAAACAGCGAGCAGCACAAGGCAGAAAGGCAGCGAATGGGCACGCGTGCGAAGGGATACAAGCGAGTGGCACAAGGTGGAAAGGTGGCAAGCAGGCACATGGGCAAAGGGATACAAACAAGCGGCGCAAGGCAGAAAGGCAGTGAGTGGGCGCATGGGCGAAGGGATACAGCGAGCGGTGCAAGGTGGAAAGGCAGCGAGCAGACGCGCGGGCGAAGGGAAACAGCGAGCGGGCATGCAAGCGAACTTTAAAGCGGCGTTGCGGAATAGTGGGTGCAATCAAAGTGCGAAGTGTGTAGCGCAGCGGTGAAATATGAAAAAGGGAGCGGGAACACAAGAACAGGGGATTCTTTGTGAACGGAGTCGCATTATGCGGCGGTCTCGAATGGCGGTGTAGATTGCCAGTGTCACATTTACCAACACTTATGTCGCTGAGTATTATTGGAGTTCTGCTGGCGTTGTGGTGGTGGGTGTGGCCCACACCACATCGGCTTGGCCGTTTTTGGCAGCGCCTTCGTGTAGATTAGTCAGCTCCTTGTGCTTAGCCACCGCCATATCCATTGCTTTGGCCTTGTGCAGCCTCCCAGCGACTCGGAGCAGCCCCCGCCCGCCCCATTTTGGTGATTGGAGTGCGATCCGACCCCACGCCACCGATCGGCCCAGATTTTTCGCGATCCCTCTGCGATCTGTTTTTTTCCCGGGCTTTTCGAGGCCAGTGACATCCACCGAGACTACGAGACTTCGAGAGCGAGATCGAGACTAGAGACTAGAACAGAGAACAGAATATTCAAGACACCCGACTCCTGGAGGACAAGGCATCTTGTTGTAGCCATTGGCCAATTTTTGACTGCCACCGTGCTCATGCCTTAGCTACTTGTCCTCTGTGAGCACCACTACACCTCCGAGCTTGCGAGACTACAAGACACCGAGATCAGAGCAAGAGCACCAGACCCGCGACAGACCAGATCTTTCGCAATCTTGTCATTTTGCTATTCGAGTTTTCCCCCGGCGTGTCGACACCATGTATTTCAAAGACGGCCCACTCCCTTCGTTGTCCCAGGACGAGCAGGATGTGCTCAGAATGGTTGTCTATGATGTTGAAATGGCAGCAGAGGAGTACATTGTAGAGGATCTCAAGTGTGCCATCTGCCAAGTTTGGGAGGTAGCTCTGCGTATTGGCGTCAAGCATGGACAGAGGGAAGCCCGTCAGGTGCACACGAACCCAGCCAAGGAGTTGGAGCAAGAGCAGGTGTGGGGATTTGATGTTGGGTGGAGACTTGCTACCGAGGACTGCGTGCTGAAGGCGAGTAAAACCTCTATCCCCGCCCCTCCTCTTCCCTCTGTGTCAATGATCGCGACACAAACGGACCCGCTCCTGACTTTGTCTGAACCAGCCGCTTGGGCTAAAGATGTTCCCCACCATGACCTCTCTCCACCTTCCGCCCCTCGAGCATCTGAGCATCCCATCCACCCACATTCTGTTTCCACATCCACACAAACCAAGCTCCCCTTCGAATCATCACCTGCTGCGGGCAATGAAGATCTCGACGCTGAGGTATGGTACAAGCTGCCCAACTACCTCCAAATCCATCACTTCCATCCCCGTCCCCGACAACAACCTTCACCCATGACTTCTCCGACTTGCGCACAGAAACGTTGCGCCCTTTTGCAAGCTTGCAGCGGCGTCACCAGTGTGCACCTCGTGGCCCCGGCCCTTGCTTGTCGACTCCGCGCAGCCTGTGTGCTCCTCAAACACGCATTCCTCAAACAATTGTATTGAATATCTATGATTTGAAACCCAAAACAGTGTGTGCTCGAAATGCAGACACACCGTTCTCCATTCCCGCATTGCACTCCTATCCGCTGGCGCCTCCTTACGACAGAGATGCACGTCTGGATTGGGGACATGATCCACGACTTCGCGATCTTAGTCGCGCACTCACCGCATTGGGGTGGGTTCGGCCCAGGTCTTGATTTTCTTGTTTTTTTTTTGGACATTGTTGTATTTCTTGGTTGTCTGGTGGCGCGGACGCCGCCATTGCGAGTTGGGACACATGTGATGGTGGGCATGGCCCACACCACATCAGCTTGGCTGTGTTTGGCAGCGCCTTCGTGTAGATTAGTCAGCTCCTTGTGCTTAGCCACCGCCATATCCATTGCTTTGGCCTTGCGCGGCCTCCCAGCGACTCGGAGCAGCCCCCGCCTGCCCCAGCATTTTTATCCCGCAAGTCCTTTATGTCCGTTTGTTGAAGGTGTCCGTTTTGAAGTTTCTCTCCGCTATCTGTCTGCACTATTGTTTTATGTCCCGCTTGTTTCGGTCTTCTCTTTATCTCGTTGCACATTTGGGCGGTCGCCAGAGTTGACACATAGTAGAGGCTCACAGCGCTTATAAACACATCATTAAAAGGTGCAGGATAGTTTCAGTGTTATACAAACATAGCTGTATACCTGGACTCTGTTAGGTGATATAAAGGAGAGTCAGAGCGAGCTCCAACTACTGACTGTAGTATTCAGAGCATGACCGGGGTGTCACTGCGGCATGTTATACTCTGAATACACTACCAAGGAGATATACCCATACACGCCTATAACCTATTCAAGGGATATAATCCTATAAAAGCGACCCAGAGACTGCATAGATGAAGTAGCGAGACTTAACATGTTGCGCGGTACATTAAACCGTGTAGGAGAGCGACCGCGGTACTGCCGCGGTGTCCCATAGTTGTGTATAACCCACCGCGTGCCTACTAACGGGCCGCAGTCAACCATAAACCCATTGTTACCCTAAGACAGGGAACTGCCAAAGCGATCGGATGATGATGTGGTGCCGCAGTGCGACACGACCTGTCAATCAAAGACATACAAGTCCTAATTTGGATTCTAACGATCAGATTAAGGCACTCTGGTACTTTGCGGGCCAAGCACTGCCTGTGGCTGGATCCACCAAATACAAGCACGAGGAGGAATGTATTGAAAAGGCTGGGTTCAACCCCAGGCCAGCGCGGCATTGTACTACGGGTGCGGAAGGCACCGCGGTATTGCCAATATACCAAATATAGACCGCGGGGGTCAAAACCGACGATCTCCCGGCCCAAGACATGCGGGATCAACGAAGAACCATGAGGGAACGAACCTACATGACCAAGCACCACATCTCAGTTACCGTATCTAGTTTATCTCCTTTCGTTTGTACTATTACTATAAAAGCAGCCTGTAGAACCCGCACACAGCCAGTTCATCGCACCGTCTATCGGCGTGGGTGTCCTCAGGCATATTTCGCGGAGATTCGTTTACTATCTCTGTTTGTAACTTGTCTATAAATTGAAGTTGGTTGTTGGCTCGAATTGTCAAGCAAGGGACTCATCAGTTAAGCTTCAAACGGTTAACCACCTGAGAATTGGTTGTGACTTGTCAGCTGCTTTGCCTTCACACTCGTCAGGGAGAGTCCTGTCATTAGCTGTTGGATCGATTAGTTGGACTTTGCAATCAGCTTAAGCCGTTACTATAAAAGTGAAGGAAACGTCCCTAAACGAGGACAAGTTTAGGTCTGCTGTACGGAGAGTCCTGCAGTAAAGAGAATTGCCAAGGAAGAAACTTGCCTCATTATAGCAATTGGAATCGGCCATTGCTGGGATATTTTGTGAACACCAAGTACAAACTCTGCCCTGAAGTGATAGAACTATCTTTATAGTCACTACCTTCTTGTATCCGTCTCATACAAACGTTCATCCAACGCCGCGGCGGAAAGATAACTGCTGTAACTTGCCAAGTGAAGTGCCGCGGGGACTTTGTTAGTGCCTCATAGTACTTGTTTCGTTGTTAAATGTACAATCCAAACCTGCTGGCCGCATACTACGGTCCGGACCCGAACTCACTAAGGATTGCGCTAGTCTTTTGGGAGTGATAAGATATTGTTTGTGTGGTTTTAGTGTTGTTTCACAACACGCTATAACTAGCATATTCAAGACGTATTGTAAGCGCACCGTTTCATCTGGAGCCCACCGCGAGGGTCCAGTTTGGATTGTTGAAACAAGACAAGAACATCCGAGCTTGACAAGTCTTCAAAGACTACAAGTGGAAAAGAACAGTTGAAGTATTCATCTGTGGCAAGATCTAACAGACATCTGTCTGAAAGGTCAACCAGTCCTGGACAAAGACACAAGTCAGGGCAACGTTCACTTCTCTCGGAGATAAAACTCTGGGAAACGAGCCGCCGGTAAACACGGATAAGCCAAGGAGAGGGATTATTCCCGAGTCCGTGTACTTCCACCACAAGCTCGTGGTCGTTCAATGCAGAACTCTACAAGGGGACGCTCCCGCGCAGACTCTGCATCAAGCTCTCGCTGAGACCGCAAACACCGAGAACCAAACCAAAGAGAAGACGACGGTCTGCCTTTTACCAGCGGATGCAGTTCTCCCTCTCTGGATAATCCGGAAGAAACCCCGGGTCAGACTACGCAGGGCACTTCGAACTTGCCAGCCAGTCAGAAAACAATTCCTGTGCCTGTTACTACGGTACAGCAAAACCCTGCTACAGTTACTACTGTACAGACTCAACCGGTACAACCCATTGTACCAAAGCCAGTGTCAAACAGTTCAGCTATTGTCCCACCAGTTACCAAATCAACAATGGATAAGTCTAAGCTTCCCCAGAAGTTTGGCCGCAACCAGTTGAAGTTCAAAGGCGACGATGAGGGATAGAATTGCAGGATTATTTGGACACAGTAGAGATGTTGCCGAAAGAGTCGGCGAAAGCGGATGAAGAGAAAAGTGGATAGCATTTCACTATTGTGATTCGCGAACGAAAGAACAGTGGAAGGTTTTGGCCTCCGCGGACCATATACGTGGGAAGTTCAAAGAAGAGATCCGCGATAATTACCCCGAGCTCAAGAACTTGAGAAAGGATCGTTGTCAGGACTTGAGAAATTCGTTCGAAAAGCTCCAGAAAGCCTATAAAAGCAAATGACATTGAAGGTTTACACCCTATGTCAGGCAATACAAAGCGCTGGTTGCAAACTCATGCAAACGACATGGCATCACAAACCGTGAAGCTATAAAGTACTTCTTCATTGGGGTGACCGAAAAGCTCAAGGACAAAGTCCAAGACCTGATGAGGGTTACACCCAGAGAAGGATTCAGCTCGTACAAAAGGACAAACTAGAGTGGGAAGCGAAAGCTAGCAATACTGGAACTCCTCCTGAACGAGAAGACAATGACAAGTATGTCTGGACACATCTTGGAAGCAGCGGTGAAAATTGAGGAGGCAGTCGGCATCATTCTACGATGCAGACCTCTCTTGGGTTGAACCAAAGAAAGCTACAGTTCTGTTGCAGAACTCAGAAGCGGAAGACCCTGAACGTATTACAGCTAATGTCGGAACCGAAGGCGCGAGTGAAAATTTTTTGTTTTGGGATGTTTTCAAAGAATTGTTAGTAACTCAATCAGTTCTGCACCGATTTGGATGAAACTTAGGTAGATTTGGCGGGCTAATTCGTACGCAAGTAGTGATGTAAAGAATTTATGAAACTATTATTTATTAGGTAATTTGTGCTTTTGAGCTATTTTCGTGCCAAATGCTGTCTAGCATGTCCAGAACATGTCCCAGTGACCTAATATTTTGGGAGGGACAACATATATACTTTATTACCATGTGATAGAACCAGAATTATATGAACTCCTGAGATAAATGTAATTCTTACAATATTTCTGAATGCCGAATCTACCAAATATATCCAATGGAGCTACAGGAACTGTAACGAACTTATCTGTAGTTTTGGTTCTATGACATGTTTAATAAGGTATATATGTTGTCCCTCCCAAAATATTAGGTTGCTGGGACATGTTCTGGACATGCTAGACAGCATTTGGCACGAAAAGTGCCCCAAAGCACAGATTACCTAATAAATTATATTTTCATAAATTCCTTTACATCAATAATTGCGTATGAATTTGCCCGCCAAATCTAACTAAGTTTCATCCAAATCGGTGCAGAACTGATTGAGGTACTAACAATTCTTTGAAACATCCCAAAACAAGAAATTTCACTCGCACCTTCGGTTCTGACATTAGCTGTAAACATTTAGCAGATAAAGTACAGAAACTCGAGGAAACTCGTCTGACGGAAGTTGGCGACTTCCAGGAGAAGATTTAAAGGAGATCCAAAGTCAGATGGGAGAGGTGTTCGCCACTCACCTTGATAAATTCACTGCAGACCAGCACAAAGAGTTGCAAAAATCAGGATGGCTGTAGAATCCTCAAGGCCTAGCGCCACGGGACCCTCCAGCTACCAGAGCAACAATCAACCGAACTTTGTGAGGGAACGTAGGGGCAATACCGGCAATTGTTTCTATTGCTGGGAAGGCGGTCATTTTTACCAATTTTTTCACTGAAAAACTTGAAATGTTTAACCAGTGATGTGAAATTGATTTTTCTGAGTTGGGAAGCTCCCACTCCAGAGCACTACAGACTACAATAAAATTGCTTGGCATACTCCTCGCATTTTCGCATATATAGTGCGATGATCGCCACCTGTCTCCGAAAGCAGATGCCCACATGGATAAAATAGTTTACGAGACATGTATATCTTCATTTCCGCACTCCCGGGGGGATCCTGTGTGATATCCCCCATCTTTAGAAACATTTGCTGTTAACTTCACACAGTCTGATTGTAATCTGGCCATGATCTCGGCAGCTGTCCTGTGGGCTGCATATATAAGGGTCTATAATTTAGGATGAGGGTGACATATTGGTATCAACATCAGATAAGCCGACATTTCCCCATGTGTCTCTTCATTTCCGCACTCCCCGGGGAGATTCTGTGTGATATCCCCCATCTTTAGAAACATTTGCTGTTAACTTCACACAGTCTGATTGTAATCTGGCCATGATCTCGGCAGCCGTCCCGTAGGTTGCATATATAAGGGGACTGGGTGTTGTCTCTGTATTGTCTGATTGTCATCTCTTCCTATTGTTGTCTTGCAAGTATCTTATTTGTGAACTTAGATCTCAGCACTGATGTTACATCTCAAAGGTTATAACCCGCAATAAAGCTGATCTTCAAGCAGTCTGTTACGACTTCATGTGTAAATCCGGGAGATGGCTGACCAGATATCGTTTAGATCCCTTGAAATGAATTCAACAGAGCTCAACGAGGCAGTTGAACTCTGCAGGAAAGCGCTGACCCTTCATGAACCACCTCATCCAGATCGCAGTGTCATACTCAACAATCTGGCAGATATGCTCCTGACAAGATTTGAGCAGGAGGCAGCTATCATGGACATCAATGAGGCTATACAATGCTACAGGGAAGCACTGACTCTTTGTGAACAACCTCATCCCAATCGCGGTGGCTCACTTGACAGCCTAGCCACTGCAATCATGACACGATTTGGGCAGCTTGGAGATACCCAGGATGTTGATGAGGCTATAAAACTCTTCAGAGAAGCATTGGCCCTTCATAAACCACCTCATCCCAATCGTGATAACTCACTGAACAACCTGGCAACTGCAGTCTGGACAAAATTTGAGCAATTGGGAGGAGATATAATAGATATCAATGAGGCCATAGGACTCCACAGAGAAGCTCTGACCCTTCGTGAACCACCTCACCCAAATCGTGGCAGCTCTCTCAGCAATCTGGCCAATACAGTCCTGGCAAGGTTTGAGCACCAGGGGGATCCTAGGGATATAGATGAGGGCATAGCACTCCACAGGGAGGCACTGGCCCAACCTCATCCCAATCGTGGTGGCTTTCTTAACAATCTGGCTGCTGCAGTCCTCAGAAGATTTGAACAATGGGGAGATCTTAAGGATATAAATGAGGCAGTAGAACTCCTCAGAGAAGCACTGGCACTTCATGAATCATCTCATCCCAATCGAGGCAGCTGCCTCCACAATCTGGCCACTGTAGTCCTGACAAGATTTAATCAGCAGGGCAATACAGGGGATATAGATGAGGCCATAGCATTACACAGAGAAGCGCTGGCCCTTCGTGAACCACCCCACCCACATCGTCATAACTCCCTTAGTAGTCTGGCAACTGCAGTACGGACAAGGTTTGAGCAGCTAGGGGATACAAGAGATATCACTGAGGCTATCAACCTCCACAGAGAAGCTCTAGCCCTTTGTGAACCACCTCATCCTGATCGTGGCACCATTCTCAGCAATCTGGCCAATACAGTCCTGGTAAGATTTGAGCAGCAGGGTGATACCAGAGATATAGATGAGGCTATAGCACTCTATATGGAGGCAATGGCCTTCGTGAACCACCCATCCTGATCACAGCAGGTGCTTGGAGAATCTGGCCATTGCACTTTCAATGAGATTTGAGGAGTGGGGAGATGTAAGGGATATTGACCATGCCATAAAGCTCTGTAGAGAGGCATTGACCTTTCATGAACAACCTCATCCAGCTCGTAGCAGTTCACTCAACAATCTAGCCAGGACAGTGATGACAAGATTCTGGCAGCTTGGAAATGCAGAGAATATTGACGAGGCTATAGACCTCTACAAAGAAGCACTGTCTCTTCAGGAACCACTTCATCCTGAGCGTGGTAGTTCCCTGCACAATCTGGCAAATGCAGTCTGGGCAAGATTTGAGCAACTGGGAGATATTAGGGATATCAATGAGGCTATAAGACTACACAGAGAGGGTCTGGCCCTTCGTGAACAACCTCATCCCGATCGTGGCAGCTCTCTGAGCAATCTGGCCAATGCACTCAAGTCAAGATTTGAGCAGCAGGGTGATATAGGGGATCTAAATGAGGCTGTCACACTCCACAGAGAAGCATTGACCCTTTATGAACAGCCACATCCAGGTCGTGAAGGCTTCCTCAACAATCTGGCTACCACTGTTATGAGCAGATTTGAGCAGCAAGGAGATAAAAGAGATATAGATGAGGCTATAACACTCCTCAGAGAAGCACTGACCCTTCATGAACCACCTCATCCCAATCGCAGCAACTGTCTCGGCAATTTGGCTATTGCAGTCCTGACAAGATTTGAATTGCTGGGTGATATAAGGGATCTCAATGAGGCCATAAGACTCGACAGGGAAGCACTAGCCATTCATGAACCACCTCATCCCAATCGCGGAAACTCCCTCACTCATTTGGGAACTGCTATGCAGACAAGATTTGAGCAGCTGGGAGAGACAAGGGATATCAACGAGGCCATAGGACTTCACAGAGAAGCTCTGGCCCTTTGTGGACGACCTCATCCCAAACACGGCAGCTACCTCAGTAATTTGGCCAATGCACTTCAGGCAAGATATGAGCAGCAGGAAGACACTATGGATGTTGATGAAGCCATAGCTCTCTATAAAGAGGCACTGACTGTTTGTGAACCACCTCATCCAGATCGTGCCACCTCACTTCATGGCCTTGCAAAGTGCCTTGTTTTCAGGTATGAACAAACACATGATGGCCATGATCTGAAGAGTGCCTGTGACCTCTTCCAAGAAGCAGCAACATACCCCTCATCCTCCCCCTCCACTCGCTTTCATAATGCACACTCCTGGGCAAAGAGTCTGACTCAATATCATCCTACTTCATCCTTAACTGCCTACCGCGCTGCAATTGAGCTGCTTCCCCAGCTAGCTGCACTCCACCTTGATCTCCCAACTCGCCAGCATATTTTTTCTAGCACAACAGATAACTCCCTTGCATCGGATGCTGCTGCTTGCGCTGTTGGCCTAGGTCAATACAATACTGCTGTAGAGTTGCTGGAGGCTAGCCATTCCATCTTCTGGTCCCAAGCACTACATCTGCAAATTCCACTTGATGACCTGGCAACAATTTCCCCTGGTCTATCTACCAAAATAAAAGATTTGGCATGGCAACTGGAGCAAGCTTCCTTCCGAGATACCTCAAGGAAACTATTAACAGATAGAGATACTCAGCAAAAAATCAGATCCATTGAATCAGAGGGTCTCCATTACCGTAAGCTCAATGAAGACTGGGAAGAGAGCATCAAAGAGGTTCAACAATTGCCTGGGTTCAAGGATTTTATGCTGCCCAAAGCCATTGCCACACTGCAACAAGCCACAGTGTCAGGCCCAATCATCATTCTCACTACCACCAGCTCCATTTGCTTTGCATTGATTGTGACATCATCCAGTGATGTTCAGTATCTGGAGCTTCCAGAGTTCATCCTCCCTGAAGTAACACTCCTTGCTGAGCTATCTCGTGGACTTTCAAACCCGGCTTTTGATTTCGAAAGATTTGTTGAAACCCGTGAGCATAGGTCGGACTTACAGGCTCGACTGCTCGGTGGACGAGAAGGGACCATCAAAGTGGACCCGGAAGAGGTCTTTCGAAGACTTCTTGCTGACCTCTGGAACAATATTGTCAAACCAGTGTTTAAGGCCTTGAATTTACAGGCAAGGACAATACCTTTGTATGTCATAATTAATCTTATCTTTATGTAGAAAACAGCCAATCCACTGCGACTATGGTGGTGTCCTACTGGGCCTTTTGCCTTCATTCCCATCCATGCAGCAGGGATCTATGACAAAGACATGACAGAATGTGTATCGGATTATGTTATCTCATCCTACACACCCACTCTCACAGCGTTGCTTGATCCTCCTCCTGCTACCGCCACCCAGTTCAAAATCACCGCGGTGGTTGAGCCAAAGACACCTGATTTTGCACCATTGCCGGGTGCTAGGGAAGAGTTGAACAAAATTATGACCAGGGTACCCGACAAGTGGCTTACTGCTTTGGTGAACCCCACAGTGGAAACTGTCCTAGTTCATCTTCAACAATCATCAATAGTCCATTTTGCATGCCATGGCGTCCAAGATCTGGAACACACACTTGATAGCGGTCTTATTCTCACTGATGGGCGCCTCAAAGTCGCAGATATCATGCGCAGGCCTAGGGGAGGAAATTCATTGGATCTTAAAAAATCTATGTCGCTCGCATTTCTTAGTGCATGTGAGACAGCAAAGGGTGACAAGACTGTGCCGGACGAAGCCATGCACCTTGCGGCAACCCTGCTATTTGCGGGATTCCGTGGAGTGGTGGCGACAATGTGGTGAGTTTAACAATCTTCTCTGATATCGCACACAATCTCACCTCACGTAAGGACCATGAATGATCTTGATGGTCCCAAGATTGCAGACACCTTCTACGAACATCTGTTCAAGAAGTGTGATCCCAAATCCAACCCTCCCATTCTTCCCGATTTGAAACAGGCAGCCAAAGCACTTCATCTCGCTGTTGAAAAGTTGCGAAAGGAACCAAATGTTCCCTTCAGATACTGGTTCCTTTCGTGCATTATGGACTCTAGTGTATTTTGTCGTTTCTTTCATACCGGCTGTGGGTAGTTTCTTGTTGCTGACTTTCCCTATGCCTCCCTTGTACTTGACCTGCTTGTTTCTCATTTCAAAGTAAGTGAGCACGGGGGCACACCGACTCGGCAGAAATTATCTTGGCAAAGAGATTGGACAATGTATATCAGATATATCAATGTTCAGTTCACTGTTCCTCAGTGATTCATATGCAAATTTTTCAATGGCGTTTCTAACCTAGTAGATCCGGATCTCTGTAAGCGAACCGGGTTATACACGTATTACTAATAGTGGCCGTAACACAAGTATAAGAGATCAGATTGACAAATGTAATACCGTGAAAATGAATATACCTGAGTTCGGGAGTTAACCGAGATGTTGGGAACTTAGTTGATAGCTTCAACAAGTTCAAAACCGTAAATCTACTTACAGCCATTTGCGGAACATAAGGTGCGGACAGTTCTTCCCCATTTTGGAACATTCTGCATAAATCAGCCGCTCTGTGCTCAAGCTAACAGTCGTATTTCTGTTATCTCTCTTTGACGGGTCTACGTTTCTTCTTTTACTGTCCTTGATTCTCTTCAGGTGTTTACCCTAGATCACCCTCGCCTCAGGCATCTCGGGCATTTTGTTTAAATACAGGAACCCGCTTTCATTATTATTGTACACTACCTTCCTGCAGGAGACCCGGGTGAGATCTGATGCGTAAACCAGGAGTTCATCGACGGTCCTGCTATATTGGTTTACGTTCTACGAAGAGGACAGACGGATCTCCTGAGTTCATCCCATGAGAAATCCAACAAGAAATGGATGCTGAACAGATTTGAGATGTCGGCAGACCCATTCCGCCAACAGGTAATTGTGGATGCATGAAGAATTTTGACAAGTTGCGGCGATTGAATCTCGCCGTAATTATGTTGGTAGAATGTCCCATGGGTCGGAACCGGGTGGAAACGTAAACAATCACACTGCAGCATGAAATTGTTAATGTTGCTCTGACTCTGGCCTCAGGCTAAAAAGCCACGGCTTTTTGGCTTTGGTACCAAGGCCAAAGCCAAGCCAAAACTGTGGCCTGGATTGGATTTTGGCCTGGCCTGGCAACTCCTCAAGCCAAAGCCAGAAATCGCCGTCAATTCCCTGGGAAAAGCCATGGCTTGCTGGCTTTCAGGCCAAAGCCAAGCGTGGCTTTGGCTTGGCTTCTGGCCTGGCCTGACATTTCTGCGGGCAAAGTAATGGCTTCCAGGCCATAAAAACACTAGAAATTGTAGTCTTCCCAGAGTTCAAGTAACCCTTGCGGACGTGGCCCAATTTCCTATGTAGAGTCGGGTCAGCCTTATGAACATCGACTATGGTGAATAGATACCTCTAACCACACTAAAACGACTTTCACAATTTCCGGCAATATGATAAATTCGACAGCGCCTTGTCGTATTCCGGGCAAAAGACCAGCAACACCATCCTGGGAACCTCAAATGACAGTCACCGCACCATTCCATGAGACGGTTCACGCCGGACACAGCATCAGGACGAACTTCTCCGGCGCTCTAGCTGTCGCAATTTATGCTTCTACCAATCATGGACAGGAGATCTATTCTGTTGTAAGTTGGTTCGATTTTTGCTGTGCTGGATGAAACTCAACTTTTCTAGTTTCTCAACAATGAAATGTCTCAAATTTGTAGTGGAAGCACATTTTGGCTTGTACCGGACACCGTCATTTTCTTCCAATCAAGCCTCGAACCGATGACGGTGTATGCAGCAAATATAATCAACATGAGCGGAGGTGGAAAGCTTTCGTTGAGCTCGGTCGTCGCTTATCGGGAGAACCAGCCTACTAATACAGGTGACACGTGAGTGAACTGCGTTGCATCCGAATCCAAGCGGTAGCTCATCCTACCCCCAAAAATTGGAGTGATCGTAGGCCTGGCGTATTTCGCATAGAATGTGCGACAAGAGCACCGAGAGCCGCGTATCTCGATACTAGCATTTATTTTGTCCGAGTACGCGTTGGATTTCGCGTACGTAGAGAATGGCCCCGGAGTTTTATTTCTGCGGAGCACCCATTTTTCCCGAGCCACCCAAGCGCCACCCCCCCTGGTGACCTTTGTGAGCCAGCTGATAACGAAACCCATATTACAGGCAGAGCCATTCAACTGAGACACATCCAATACCTCGTCAAACTCACATCTACCACACCTTGATCACTTTCCAACCACCAGCTTTCCACTATGTCGTCCACCGTAACAGTTAGCAACAACACCCCTATCGTCAGCATCCTCGTCCTTGCCTCATGTTGCGCTCTTCTGGCTTCGGCTTCGAGCTCGAAAACGCCGAGCCAATGTCGCGGTTGAAATGGCGGACATTTCACCCTTGGCTCTACCTCACGAACAAAAGTTCAGCCAATGCACAGCCATCCTTCACTTGATCAGCCTCCCAAAGATTACGCTCACCCTTCCAGGGCGATTTTCATTAATTGCAGCCATTTTAGTATCGACGGAGGTGTTTCAATTTCTTTGAGAGTGTAGTTTCCCCAGAATCCAGTACGGCACTTGTTACCCAATCTGGACGATTGAGTTAGTCTTTTCTGTTTCCTTTTCTTTCTACGGTCTCTATACTTCACATCTTAGTCTTACAATATTCCCACCTAAACCCTGACGTGCAATATTCCTCCTCACTGTATGCCTTTCAATACTCTGTTCCCCCTCCTTGCCTGTGTTTCCCTGTACGCTCTCCATCTTTTACTCTCTTTCTCTCACTTCTGATAAATGGTCTCTCTACATACCCACATTGGTACGCACGCGTGTATGGTGGGCATGCATCTGAATAGGCATAGTGTGTGTAGAAGGTCAACAAAAGTTCTCCCCACACCACCTGATCAGCCACCAAATGATGTAGCCACCCGGCACCGCATGCCGGATGAGCCATCTGGTGGCACCAGGTGGGATGTCCAAAGAACGAAGAGGATGCCAGCGGACCCTAGGTTCCTCCTCACGCCGGGGGTAGAACTGAAGTCCAACCACCAAGGCCCTGCTGGACCGATGGGCCACCAAGAAATGCAGGACATTCGCGCAGGAGGCGGTAGCCGACCCTCGGACGATCTCCCGTCGAGAGGAAGATCTGGAAATCGACGGCACACAAGGACCTACCTGTCACGCAGCGCCAGATTCTTCTCACAGATGATGCTGGACAGGGGATACAAAGTGGGCGCACATTGGGGAAATATCCCCGGCCACAAAGATAAGGCAGCCTGCAGGCATGGCGAGATTTGGAAACTTGCAGACGAAGTTTGGAAGCAGAAGACAGGGGCCGACCCACTTCGGCTTTGTTTTTCGTACATGATTACTGGGATACTCCAGCAGCCATCATGCCCTCTCGACCTCAAATATATTCGGGGCCTGCGTAAACGGGCTCGCGTTGCTGTTACCTTTGGTCGGGGACGCTGCAGAGGTTGGATATACTCAGGGATGCCCGGAGGGCAAAATGAATCCCAACTGGGTTACCGCCGGCACGGTGAATGCAACTCGAAGCGAGCTGATGGATTGAAGAGAATCTGGACTGTGCAGAGGAGATAGTGACTGACCGCAAAGGTTTTCCGTGACGAAAGGGAAGTAATTAGTTGAGTACTTGTGTGCGACTATAAATATGAGCCCTCACATACTTCGTCACTACGTAGGATTACAGGAGTTCGTCAGATGATGTGCAAGTTCGTCAGCTTGCTTCGCAAGCTCGTCACATGCTAAATTTGGCATTGTGAATGAGCAACCTCGTAGGATGAGAGGTATTTCGATTACCGTAGGATAAATGTTCAATCGAAACTGGGTGTGACGCCTGACCTGGTTGAAACACGTCCGGTCATCATCAGACTCTTCCTCAAAATTTCGGGGTCATAAACAGGTTTAGGAAAGTTAAAAGATATGTACTGAGGTCCCGTTGAGCTAGAGAATAACTAGAGAAGGAGATGGAAATCAACGGTACAGAGCTTTACGGTTTACCGTGCCTGTGCCCAACCTTTGCTGATGGTAAACGTCGTTGAGGAAGGCTTACATTATCTGTTTGTCTTATATGTACCTCTTTTTCCGATTCATTGACACAGCTGAATGAGCTATGGTAATACGAGCCCAGAAAACTTCTCAAGTTACCGTGAAATTGCCGCAACGCAACTAGGTACATCAGTCGTGATCCAGTCACGTGAACTCATGTTCAACCCGGTTTGGATATGTGCAGGGCGGTAAGAACAGCCCTGCGGTCACGAATTTTAAAACAAAATAGTCCTACAACCACTCCAAGTCCTCAAATATTTCCAGATTTTTCTGGTTCATTCTGATTAGTATAAAACTCAAAACATTCGACGAGTTGAGTTTTGTACTTTGCGAGCATACCGGGTGCGACGGACAGCTTAGGCACCAATGGTGAATGGCTTGAGTATAGAAATAGCAGCTTTGGAAGTCTCTGAACTGCATTTATGAACTGCATTTACACCCCAATGCCATTCATTTATAAACCCAGGAGACCAATTGA
>JARJLF010002304.1:0-43274 GCA_029378395.1 Mycena leptocephala
TATTTGTGAATGTTCCATGTCAAGGTTCTGATTCCGAACGTCTTTGTCCGAGCGCCATATGTCGCTCCATGGAGCAGCCACTCTCAATCCTGATTCTAACCGCATCCATCGCGCGATGAGAACGGTGATTTCAGGGCGGGCACAGCATGAACACGCCACGCGCAATTCTGAGTCCACAGCTCTCACGCCGGCGTCTCTTCTAGATCTCTTCTGCAGCTTTCATGCTCCATGGCCACCATCGACCGTGTCCTGGCCGGGTCCCCGGAGTCGATTTCCTCGCCCTCTGCGTCTAGAGCCAGCACGTATGAAACTACATCGGGTTCCTCCTCCAGCACTGTTCCCGGCCCAGGCGCGCTGAGCGGTAAGGCCATAAAGGCACTGGGCCGTGTCACAATACGAGGCATAGACCATTTCGTGATCCTCCGGCAGCTTTCCGTCATTGCGCACCACTTCCCGCTACCGGACGAGAAAGCTGCATATGTTAAACATGTGGAGGAAATCTACGCTGATGCCCTCGAATTTTCCAGGTGCGCTCATAGTTGAGAATCCGCAGTTAGTTACAACTGATGTCTCGCTCTAGGCAGGGCCTGTATCGGGAAGAGATAAACCGCAAGGCTCTGAGACTACTGCTCGGTCAGATAGGCATGGGCGAGACACAATATCTTGTGCGCGCACTCTCTCGCTGGGATCGCGTCGAGCTTCGCCTATTTCTATCTGAGATCCTCATTCAACTCGCGCCGCTATGGTAGGGAATTCAATCACCCCTTGTCATAGTGCTAACATAACCGCACTCCAGGAATCCGTGCCTCGGGAAGGTTTTCTCCTCTCCGCTGCTCGGCGCCTATTCAGAAACCTATAAATCGGGCAACATCTCCATATTTCCTTTCCTGCTCTTCATTTCGAGGCTGATCAGAACACGCGGATCTGTCTGTCGTGCAGTCTTGGATGTTGGTTTCCTCGACGTCCTGATGCTTATCCGCTCATTAAACGACCTCAATAAAGCGGATATCATTTCCGAACTCGAATCAAATGAAGGATACACATTCCATCGCAAACAGCTCCTAACTGCGAGCAATGCAATGCTGCTGGACATCATTGCGTACCCGGAACTCCGGCCCATCGTCCTCCACCATCCGATTTGCTTGACGTGGCTGACGCCGCGGACACCAACCGTTGAAATTGCTCCTTTCACTTCTCGTGAAAAGAGTCTGTTCCTCGACGCCGAGAGAGACATCCCAGATGACGATTCTCTGTTATATCTGGCTCTGGATCTGTGAGTTACATCTTTGATTGTCCGCAGCGAACTAATTTTAGGGTCTAGGCCTGCCGTCGCCAAGCTCAGCTGTGTCTCCGAAATCCAGGCCGAAGAAATTGTGAACTCACTGGCATTCGGCGTGGAGTACGATCAGGCATTACGCGTATTTCTCCTCCGAAGTCGGTACAAAAGAAAGGTGGCGCTGCTCTCGAAGATGATCCAGTACATGCTCGAGAACAAGTCAGTTTCCTTTGCAATCCCTCGCACATCTTTACTCAAGTTAATGCAGTTCTGCCCCTCCAATTTCTCCCAAACCCTCGGTCCGTCCAGACACCCTCAGAACCCGTTATCGGTTTCTATTTTTCCTGCGACTCATCACGGCCGTCGCCTGGGGCCCCAGCAACCGAGCGGCGCTCCTTGACGCTGGCGTGATTGACTTCCTCGTCCAGATAGTGCAGACTGAGGTCCCCGACAGCTACATCGCGATCATCGCCTCGCATGCACACGAAGACCACAACATCCCCGCCATCATCCGCGAGCAAGGTCTTGCGCACCTGCTCGGTGGACCCCTGGCCAGAACCTCCCGCTTGGTCGGGCTAATTTCCACCGCGTTCTCTGCACTGTTTCCTGAAAATGTAAAGTCGGACTCCATACGCAAGTAGAAGACTTGACGTTTCATCGCCTGCGATCCTCAATATACCGACGTCTCCATGATTCGGCCTTGTTTTTTCACCTTTCCTTTGCATACCAAAACGGATACCCTCAGACACGGCATACCAATTTCAAGGACTTGTATTTTGTTGTACCACCACCTCGATCCCTTTCCGTCGCACACCAGCTACCCCACTGCATCTTTCTGCTTTGTTTGTACTTCTTAGTTGCTTTGCGTCTTTCCATTGGGCGACTATATATATTTCAATCGAATTCCCGCAAACCCCACCGCAGTTGTCGAACCTGTCCGCATCGACGGCCCGCGATCTGGTGGAGATCTTTTCATGGTTGAGCGGCACTTCAATGCTTGCCATATTTTTCACCGAACTCGTTCCTGAACCGCTTCTGGCCGTGGCACGCATGCCGCTGCGGCGTCTTTGCCCCATGGCGCAGCTCACGTATTTGCAAATCCACGACTACCCCGCTTCCGCTGGCGTCGACTGGGCCGCCGGCATGAGCGAGCTTGTCACTGATACCGTACCTTACACATGTTTCGTTCAGCGACATTTACCCGCAAGAAATTCTCAAGGGAGTCCTGACCGTCCTGTCAAATTGCGCGATTCTCGAAGTTCTAGCTCTCATAATTCGTCGCATTGACCAAGGTGAGCAGATATTACCGCAGTCGTGGATGAATATCCGAGAGCTTGGACTTACAGGCGCCAGGAACTTAAGCGCAAAACGAAAACACAAGCGCCCATACAGCCACTCATTAAGACATGATTGCCGCTTGATGGGTCCTGCATTTTTCGGTTCTCGGTAAGTGCTTGTTAATGCCGTTCGGGAGCTGAGACACCAGTTCCGCTACCCGGCCGTCTACTCTACGGTCCATTTCCTTCATTTCCCGCACCATCTCTTCGCCGCCCATCCACATTGAAGGCCGCTGAGTGCTAAAGTTGAACTTGCTAACTGGAAGCCTCCCGGACGGCGCTCTGGTCGGAGGTGCTGAGAAGACAACTACGGTGAGTCGTGGCTTTTTCCACAGCTCTCAAGATAAATTCCCGTGAAGATCCAGTGAAAACGCCGCCATTTGATGTCGGCGAACCGACTCGCCCCTGTCAATGGGTCAGACGGTATGATGGTAGCCGAACTGTTCCTCTCAGGGTTCAATAAGCGAGGTACGAGCTTTATTTTTGTTTGAGCGTCTGTCTACGAGAGACTAGGTCAGAGTTTATGCTTCCCGATTATTAATCCCAGCGGTAGTAGCCGAATGAAACCGCTTCAAGTTATCGCATCGTGTAACTTGCCCAGAAACCGCAAATGAACATCTCGTGCAAATCGGGGCAGTACCGATAGCTCGGAGTTCTGCCGTGAGATTCTGATGCGGTCCGGTGCAGACTCAATTCGCATTACCCGAAACAGACAGCGGGATTGCAACTGCCGAAAGGACGACCGGATTTATCAACGAATCCAGCGAAGAGGAAACGTGCAGTTCGTGCAGCGAATGAACATTGTGTTCAGCAGGGGGTCAGTGAGGCGATGGATATTCAGCAGCATCTGAGTATATCTTTGGCTTTGTGCGTATATCCCAGTAGGCTTCGTTGCAGAGTCTTTTCGGTTCAGAGCGTTGTCATTACGTTATGGACAGTGATAGCAAGGGGCAAACCCTATATTGAGCCCGATTCATTCTCGCAGGGATCGATTATTCATCGTCAGGATTAAAATTAATGGAATACATGGCGACATTAGTCACAGGCATATAATACAATAGGACTGACTGCTTTCTTGCTACATGGTGGACTTATAACCTCTGATCATATCTGCTGCGCGATATCCTCCGTCATTGAGCACATCTGCGCTTCCGCGTCAAGCTCCTCCGCCGCCCCCTGCTCCGCCTCACTTGACCCACTCTGCTCTGGCTCCTGTTCCAGGAATGCGGGCTTCCCCCTTGCTAGCTCGGCGTCACCGTGACTGACCACCCTCGGCTCCAGATGCGGCTTGTCTTCCCCCTGCCCCCACGTTGTTGAGTGCTTCACCTGCTCCAGCTGTACGTGCACGAGCGCGGAGCTGTTCATCGAGAACCGCTTCATCCTATGCGAGCTCCCGTACCTGATACTAGAGGTAGGAACGGTGGAACGTGTGGATTCGTTGTGAGGTCGGAGTGCGCGTATGGCACGGAGGAGGGACTGGCGAGATGGTGCGCGGTCAGATGGAGCGCTGGGAATTATTGGGGATGATGGCGTACCGGATCCCCTGCAGCAAGGAGACTGTATAGAATGGGGCGCAGGGCAAATACGCAGAGGTCTGGGTGAGAGGATTATGTTGAAGTATACGAAAGGGGGTGGAGACACGCACCGACAAACGAGAGTCGCCATTGCTGGAGGTAGGAACGATGAGCTGCGCCTCACTCAGATGAGAAACGAAAGTGCGCATACCAGTTCTGTGGGGACGGGGTGTTTTGCCAACCAGAGGTCCAGGATAGAGCCGGTGAAGTTTAGGCAGCACGAGAGGAGGGGGTAGAGACCTAAGGCTGTATTGAATAGCCATACGTAATAAAGACTCAATGCAAACCGATTCGGAGAATAATAGTCCGATACACCACGATCGGCGGCTTCGGAATCTGACCGAATGTCGACGTCGAGTGATTTGAAAACAGGTCTGGGTTGTGCATCTGCGCATCTGTCAGCCAAACAACACCCATGCCACAAACGAAATGACTCGCCCGATACATGTACCCCATGATCATGAAAAACGACGCGACCTCGCCTGTGGACATGAGTAGGAGCCAGAAGGCTTGCGACCAGAGGAGCCAGCGGAACTGCACATCGGGGCGCAGGTCACTGAACCAGCAGGTACCGTTGTAATACCCAAACTGGCCGGCGGCGTATGGGGTAATATTTAGAATGGCAACGACCGCGACTGAGCCAATGTAGTAGAACTTTTCCATCGAGTTGCCGTTGACGTGGTGCACCAGTACCAGTCTGCGTGCATGATTCAGAATTATTGAGCCTGGGGAAAGACAATGTCTATACGCACTGCAGATTGAGTGCGATGCAGAAGAACATGCATGCTGAAAACATGAGGATGCTCTAGACACAGTGTCAATGGCTGGTGGGGTGTGGAGGAGCGCTCCATGTACGCACCAATCCGAAGAACGCCATAAAACTGCACCCAGCACTAGGGCGGGAGAAGACCGGGATGGAAGTCGCGGCGAAAATGAGACTAGAAACGATAAGCTACTAGTATGCGAGCAGGAGCACGGGGAATTTCTCACTTCGCTATCAACGCGCAAACGAGCAGTCGGAAGCTGACGCGGCCAAGATGATGCCGCGAGACGGGGTTCCAGGCAGCGTACGCGATCGCAAGCAGCAACGATGCTGTGAGCACGATACTCGTAATGCCGAAAGTCAGGACGACATCCCTAGAAAGAAGGGTGAGATACGGGCTTTCGCGACGCAACAGATTCGCAACTGGAGGTGGGCGTCGAGCGCGTTGGGGACATGCAATATGGTGTTCGACATGGTGGCTGGGAAAGAGAGGAGCAGACCCTAATATATACCATGGGTGAAGTGAGACCTTTGAAACATCGCCACAGAAAATGACACTGTATTAATATTACAGATTGCTGCCAACCTCTTCGGTACCACATGGCGACGGGATTTGCCGAATTTTGAGTAGCGAATTGGGTTCAAGCAGAAGCACAGGTGGTGTAAGGCGAATGCGGTGACAGGCATGATGACACCTTCAGCCCCTCGCCAAGTCACTCTGAATGTATATTCCAACAACACAGGGTAATAATTCTACCGGAGAGCAAAAAAGAAATCTCAATCTACCAGAACACAAGGCGGGCTGAGTTGAAGTAACCATACTCAGCACAATATGTCAAATATAACCACTGGGCTCGGATGGGTTTTCGTTTACGCGTTGGGTAGTCATTCTTGGCTGATTTCTACCAGATCCATCTAATTCTAATCGCTAGCTAGCCTTCAAGTAGCCTCCTCGCCACACTGCCGTGTGTACCGTCTAGCTCATAAATTGGCGACCGCAGTGTAATTTATCCTCCTCTTCCTCGATGTCGTTGGCAACCAGGGACGCTTACGGCATTTACCCTGACCGCCACCCACGTTCCATTTGGCTCGGGAATTTTCTGGGGTTGGTGTTATGCGTAACGTTATGGACCTCTGATTCATTGATCGGCCTCTCCAAATTCCACATGTACGCCGGAGGTAGGTAGAATTAAGGACACGGCAGGATACGGCACAGTCCCGCTTACGAATGCCGAGACCCCCGTGGCTGAACTCACGGTCGCAATCCCACTCGCCGCGGCACAGTCCCGCGTACGAACGCCGGGGCCCAAGAATTATTGGGTGTACAGGTACTGTGCACACTATTGTGCCCGGACTTCTTCATAACCCCGTTAGCCGAACTCACTGCTGCAGTCTCACTCGCCGCGGCAGAACTAAATGAATACAGAGAAGTAAGTTAGGATGCTTCAAATTATTACTGAGGTTACCGGAGCTCAAGTATGTCTTAACAGACCACGGACGGCATGTGCTATTTGAAGGGTTCAGTGGCCACAAATGTCGCGAGTAGGCTCTTGTTTTGGAAAAAAAAAATCGTCAGAGATAAACCTACCACAAAACTTCGGATAAAGTCAACCTCCTACCAATCAACATAATAGCCAGCTGGCCATCTTGGCGTTTTGAATCTGTGCCATGCATGCCAAATGGCCGATGGGGCCCCAAGGGTCTCAGAACGACTGCACACATCCTCGGAATCAGTGAAGACAATTCAATAGAATTTTGGTCAGGCTTTGATCGCCAGATGAATTTTTTGCAACCAATTCCAGAAAAGGTGATTGCCGGTTTAGCTGACCACCCCCAGAAACATATGGCGCCAACCCGAATTGGGAGTCTTTGATTTGTCTGAGGTTGGCAAGTGGGGATTAGGAAGTAAAATATATTATAATAAACCGTTGAAGTGATGATTCGAGTGTCCCAATGAACCGGAGATCAATGTTCAACCGCAAACGTTTCCAGCTCACGCCGAAGCCATCCGCTCTGAGGACTTCCAAATCAAGACGGGCGTCGGTGGTTTGAGGAATAGTTTTGTAGCGGGTGTCATACAAACATGAAGGTGCTCTTTTCATGTAGTTCAATCCTTGTGTGTAAGTCTGTAAGCGCCACAGACATAACTCCAAAAAGTGATTTACCTCCCGGACTGTGATGGCAGTGTAGGCAAGCAATCGTTTTGGGGGAGAATTATGGATGTCGTCAATAGAGTCATTTAAGGTTAGGATAAACGATTGCACGAGCATATTTTTAATTCACTACGTAGCTAACAGTAGTGTTTTTCTGGCTTTGGCTTTGGCTTTTTGGCTCGGCTTTGGCTTCGGAAAATCTGGAGCCATGGCTTTTGGCAGGGATTTCAGTGAGGCTTAGGCTTTGGCCTTGCTAAATCCCAGGCCAGGCCAAAGCCACCTCGAACCTAAGCCAGTAAAAGCCAAAGCCGAGCCACAAAGCCATGGCTTTTTGGCCCGAGGCCAAGGCAGAGAAACACTAGCTAACAATCGAGTGAGAGGAACGCGGATTATGGAGTCTGGTCCGAGGTCCGTTCACAGCACTGTAGTATCATCGTAACCCTCATGCACCCCAGTCGGCGCCCCCGGGTGCGTCCCCTGCTGGCGAAGATCCAGGAGAAAGGCGGAGGACTGCCGAGGACCGCGGATTATGGAGTCTGGTCCGAGGTCCGTTCACAGCACTATAGTATCATAACCCTCATGCACCCCAGTCGGCGCCCCCGGGTGCGTCCCTGCTGGCGAAGATCCAGGAGAAAGGCGGAGGACTGCCAAAAATAGAAGAAATAAGGTCGGACGAAGGCAAGGGACGTCACAAGACGCCACCCGCCGTAATAATAAAGTGCAGCAGGAGCATCCCTGAACGGCGCGTATGTCCGCGCTCACTTATCACACACCGCATGCCTCACGCCGCAAACATCGAGAACCCGGTACATGCGAAACATCGATGCTGATGTGATAGCCGCGGGTGAATAGGTTTCCCTAGACGCGTTTGTGCGCGACGTTGAATATGAGACAGATGAGAGCAGTCCCGAAGATGCAATCTTTTGGCCATTGAGATTGTGTGCAGGCACTAAGCTGGCGGGAGCTCAGTGTGCAAGGGCTACACGCGTGAATCAGAGAGGTTACGGGAGACATGCCAGCGGGGAACATCAGGCTCGGCTGTTGTGTGAATAAGTTTTCAGCATGCAGAACTCCAGGGGGAAGGCACCGTACGTCGGTGAGAAATGTCAAGAGATTACACCTCCAGCCGGGTGCGCTGTCTATGGCGGCCCAGAAGCGGACGTAGCGTTCTGTCTGCACCGGGAATTATGCGTTAATTATGCAGCGTACAAGGCTTGGTTTCGGGTCCGTCGCGACATGGAGGAATTAGCTTTGGATGGATTTGGGATAGATCGCCATGATGCCCTTGTTATACCGGCTTTGTGGCGTGGAATCGGAAGCTATCGGAAGCAAACCCCAACGTTGCCGATCAATTCTATACGTAGTTCTCGTACTGGTACGTAGTCGGTAAATCGAGTAAAACAACGCCTCGAAATGACCCTACTCAACGAAAGTATAGACAGCGAGGTAAAGATATTCCGGATATATGAATCCTGCCAGATACAACGGCAAAGTCCGAACGAAACAAACTTCGCTTTTTTTATTTTATTTTTAAATGTGTTTACATAAGAGTGAGTCCTCTTGTCCATTCAACCCCAGAAATCGTAGCGGCGTCCCTACTCAGTTGCTACCTCAGTCTTGTACCTGTCTCCAATGGCGTTGTACTATTATTTCGAGCCGAGGACTCGGAAATCACTGCGTTCCGACCCTTCCTAGACTCAGCTTGAGTGTAGGAACCTAGAAGTAGCTACATCGATGATTGAGGCTAGGTGCCTAGAGAATAGTCTGTGGAGGTCTGTCTGGCTCTGGCTAGGTTGGCACAGGTAGGTCTAGGTCTGGCAGGATCTGTGTAGGTTGCAACAGGTGCTTGTAGCCACCTACGCAAGGGGGAAAGGGACCCGGTTGCTCAGAATATTAGATGATGGAAATGTTCAACATTTAAACATAAGTCTAGGTCTGTGCAGCTGAGTTTAGGGAGCTACCCTCACCTTCCACGAGCTACCCTCATCTACACTGACTTGAGTTTAGCCGCCTTACTGGGTACCCGTAAAGCCAGACGGACATTACGTGTAGTCGCCTAGATGGGGGGCTGTGTAGGGACCTACACTGACCTAACTCCATCTGGCACAACCTACAGCGCCTAGTCTCAGCTAAGTCTGGGACGGGTGGGAACGCAGTGAATATTTACTTAGTGTGGTTACTTAATGGTTAATCAAGGAAGAGTGGCCGATGCGTTAAACCACCGAGAAAAAAATCCGATGGTTGAATAGCTCAGGAGATGAGTGTTGTTTGTCGATCTTTTTATTTTTCCCGTGGACTGAGAGGAATTCGACACCGGAGTTTGGGCCAAACTTTTATCGGCCGATATGTAGATAATACAACATGTCTTCGCCGGATATTGGCAACGTAATGGCCAGATGACCTCGCGCTAGTATTTCAAGAATCCGGGGTGTTCTAGCCGAATTTTAGCGATATATTACCCGAGTACTAGCCATGTATTTGGTTCGCTGTTTTTTTTTTTCTTGCACACTACTTCGACGAATGATTTGAAATCAAAACTAAATTCAAAGCTAAACTACTATCGACAAACTGTACATCGTCCCCGGCCACCTATTCAAAAGAAACCTTGATCAGCTGGGCGCACGGCGAGTCAATGGATGACACACTACCTCACAGCCCGCGCAAGGTCTTGTATCAGAGCACTTTGTTCTGCGCTTCAGAATCAGAATTAATATACAGTGCGAGAGAGTGTTCAGAGTGCGGAGGCAGCGCACCAATTGATAACCTGTACGCGTCGCAATCTGATCCACGTGCTAGCCTGTGGACTGTCAAGGAGTAAGAGTCGACGAAAATGAGCACCGAACGCACAATTGCGCCGCACCTCGTGACGAACAGGTGGACCTGAAGAGATTATCAGCACGCGCAGATCGGGGGAGGTATATTGGCGCACCGAATGTGAGTGGGCTGCGGCCGTTCTGCGCTCAATGGGCATGTGGTACGATCTCGGAAACCATAGAAACTGGAGGGAAAAGGTCACTGCGGCTGATAGTATGAATCCAAATTGTTTACTCGCCGTCAAAGAAAGAGAAGCCTGAGCACCTAATCTATCACCTGACAGACACGGCTGGCCTGAAACAGGACTCTGTGAAACTGGGAAAAGTACACAGAGATAAAAATCACATACCTTTGCGCGACACCGCAACATTATTCCTTTTCCTCCTAGCCTTCGAATGGCGTCCTGCGGTCTGTCTTCAGCTACTGCGGGGACCATCGAGTCTCCCGATCGTGCACGCATAGTTGAGGCAAGTTTTGAGCTCACTGATATTCCCGAGATCAACCAGAACCCAATCCGTGGTTCAGCAGCATAAGTGCAAGCAAACCGGCAATCGGATTCAATCGCTACCGTAAGTCAGATTGGTCCGGGGCGAGACGTAGTGCGAATAGAGATTAGACTGATTGATCCCTCAGTGATAGTCGAGGTAAGCGAAGACGTTGTGAAAGAACTCCACCGACATCCGTTCGCTCTACCGCGAAATTTAAATGCGCATCTTATTTCATCTTGAACGCGAAATTTCCATCTGGGCCTGGGCCGGGCACAATTGTCTTTCAAGAACAAGGAAGCGGAATCTGACTGAGGACGGGCGTGTCCAAAATAAAATCAAGCATGAGAGCTGCAGCTGGCAATGATAAATATCCAAATTCAGAAATGCCCCAGTTAGTCAGTTAGCACGATATGTAGTACACGATCACCGAATCTACTCACCTAAGAGGGCCGGCCCACGGCTATAGAGAAATGCAAACAGCAGGGCGCTAGGAGATAGGATTGGGTATACACATGAATGCAAGAATATACTTGCATGCACCGCAGAGATCCAAGATCTCAGTGGTGTTTTTATTATTATTTGGATGTCGCCTAGTCAATGAGTTTGAGAAGGGTATATGATAAGAAAAATCAGTCCTAGTAAGAGGACGACGGAGGGTTCGATTTTCAGAAAGAATCCTCACCACGCCATAGACCTGCATAATATTTGAATGTCTTCGGCGCCATCAATATGAACACGCCGCCGTCTATCGCAAATGCACTGGAGTAAGATAGGAAAGCGCCAGCGTCTGGATAAGCCTACTCAGATTCAGGCGAGATCTGTAGACTCGGAGTCGGCAAATCACTTACGGGACGGATCCCGCGTTATTCGTATTCATGGCGAGCTCTTGCGCGGAGGGGGGTTCGAGAGTTATGGACGGTGAGGGAAGAAGAGGAGGATAGACGCTGACATCACAGCTCTGTCGCCGTTATAGGCCAAGTCCAAAATACAACGGTCAGCTCTCGCAGAGATTGGGCCGCCAGGGAGCCTGAATAGCCTCTGGACATAGATTTCCTTGCCCAATATCGAGCCAATGTCACATACGAAAGGAAGGGCAGCCTGCGGATCAGACTCAGTCTGGCCGCACAGATATGAAGAGGACGAACAGATGAGGATTTCGCGACGGAAGGAAGGGTAATGGAAGTGTTGTGTCTCGTTATCTCGTGGCCGGAGGAGCAAGCAGAGAGAGTTGGTAGAGAGTGGAAGGTGGAAGAAGGGCGGTTTGATCGCCGGGACCACGTGATACGTCGCGTCGCGAGATCGAAGGAAACACGACCAAAGCTCAAAGGCAGTGTATCACTTTATTGGACCTCACAAAACCCTCTAGGCAAATCGGCGTCGCAAAAATCACAAAGACATAAGACATGAATTGGGTGAGGCACTGGTGGAAGCACTTTCGAGCCTCGGCGGCGGAGAACGCGGCAGAGCCTCAGAGGGGATGATAACTTACTCGCATCAGGCAGACCCAGTAAGTACTCCAATGTTTGTGGAAATCAGCTTCATAGGGCACAGAGCGATGATAGTACCGCGTGTACATTTTAACAGGATGACCCGTTCTCTTTTGGAGCTCGCGTACCTCACTTCCATTTTTTTAACATTTCCTGCATTTCCTCCCGCGATTCCGGTACTTGAATCTGATTCGTCTGGTTGGAGATTTGGCGCACTCGGGGATGAAACGAAGCACGGACAGAAAAAATGGGGAGCATGGGCTCCAAGCCTTTTTCAAGTTGTATGGATGATGCCAGACTCCGACGTAAGTGGCTACGTTTTTTATTCATCGTCCGCTGTACACGATGGTTCGCACGGTGGGTATCTACGCTAAAAGCGGCATCCAATGCAGCAGCGTTTCCGTCTTGGGCTGGGAAGACTCCGCGAGGAACGCGCGCCGCATTGGCCGGCCGAAGTATGAATTTTGAGGGCTTTATTGGTAGGAGGCTGGCCGATAATGACTCTCCAAGGTCATTGCCTCGGTTTGCGGCCGCGCACGCGGCGAAGCCTGCTCAATCTCATGGAAATTGTGTTTGATTGACCGAGGGTCGGCGCTTCTGCGTTCTCTTCGCGAAGCGATATCGAGCACAATCATTTTGAATTGGGCCGAAAATGTGGTGGTCATACTTTGAAATTCAAGAACGACGTCGAATCTATATATTGTTTTCTAAAAAAGAGGTTGGACTGCAGAATACAATCCCATCTCTATCACTCATCACTCCTCACACGATATCTTTGGTTCAGCCGCTCCCCAAATCCTTTCAGTTAAGCACGCTACATTCTAAGACGTGCCGGGATCGCCGTCAAAGATTCAAAGTCTGCCACGAGGACGCCGCTCAAGACCGACCTCACGGCGGCATCTTCAGCTATCTGGTTGGGTCTTGGACGTGGCAGAAATTGACAATGACTGCGAAAAATTAATATTCCATTGGTAGATTCACGCCATGAGCTACGTAGCGGATCGGACTGACTGCTGGGAATTCAAGAGACTGAACGACTTGCGAGGCATGTCAACTCTGGACATGTAACATGTTAATCAGCCATGTGCACCATGCATATGCGTAGTCGTGATGTTTAAAGACGGACAGCGCCTTGTAGCTCGCGCTCATGATCACTAACAAGTGTTCGTGCGAATGAAACGAGGATGAACCGGGGAAACCAATTTTTATTCGCAATATGTACATGGCACGACGGTATTGAATGAAAAGGGAAACAACAGAGACGAGGCATCACAAAATTGCAAAATGCCTGTCCATACTCCGCAGCGAAGAAATCCCCCACCGGGATGGAGGAGCAATGCAATGCTATGGATCGTCCCCGCGTTCGTTCCACGGACACTTCCCACGCAAAATGGCAGGGGAACCAAACCCAGCAAATACGGAGATGGAAACGAAGGAAAGAATAGGAACAGAGAAAGAAAAAGCAAGAGAGGAAGGAGAGATAACGGCCGCTGGTAAGTGAATAGGAAAGCTCGACAGACAAGGAGGACGAAAATCGTTCAGTGAGCGGGCTCAACGAAAGGGAATCATGAATGCGCGAGTGAAGAAGTCCGCGGGAGGCGCACACGCTCGTCTTACCTCCTCGCTGATGATGCGCGACAAAAATGGGCGAGGAAGAGCAAAGGTTTGGCGGCTGTGAGCGGTCATGCTTACATAAATGACCATGGAAGACAGAAAAAAAGTGGACGAGGACTAAGAGTTATCGACTATCATAAATGTTTGTGGAGTCTGACTACGGGAGACTAGACGAGGACGTACAGAAAGAGCTATGAAGAAGTCGGTGACACACCCGCCGCGAAAGCCCACATCTCCAAGTCCGCATCCGCATCTCTAGCGCTGGAGTCAGTCCCCACGCAGGCGCTGGTAGCATGTTCAATGTAAACGGCGGCGGTGAGCTGAGGCGGAGGGCTGACCGAGTTGGGGTTGGTAAATACATGTATCTGGAGCAGGGGACCGACCTGCCGGGCAGACAAGGATAATCCGGAAGTCAGAGAACATCAGACTCGCGCTCGACGCCGATCAGAAGGGACGCTAGGAGTGGATGCGCTGGAATTGCTTGCTAGCCGCAGTAAAGATGGGTGGGGATGGCCAGAATTAAGGCTATATCGTGCCATGTAGGGAGCGGGTAACTGTAATTAACGCCGGGAAATTGTTTTAAGCCGGCGCGGAGGATGGCATGGATGGCCATGGCGAGGTTCCGCGCTGGAGACTGCTCTTCTTTCTCCTCGTGCTGGACTGCGGGGTCAGCACACATTTCGTGGGAAGGGAGGTGGGAGGACAGAGGAAGACGGGAGACGGAGGGCAGGGCTTGGAAGAGTGAGGATGTGAGTTCGGAAGCCACCGAAAGACTGCTGAATACGAGGGAGTAAACGTTGCGAGGTCGTGCGTAGAGGAGTGGGGAGCATAAACGAGACATACCACTAACTATTCTCCAATTTCTCACCCCCCATCCGCAGCCGTATTGCATATCAGCTTATCCTTCCCGCCCAATTCATTCCCAGATAAAGTGCTCCGCGTACGCGGGTCCGCGGGACCGGGGACTCTTCCAGTGCAGTTTTTGAGGAACAAGAGCCAGCCGAGGCTGACGAAAGCAGCGCCGGCGCACGTCGCCCGAGTGGTGAACGTCGTCGACAATGCTGAGGGTACCCGACCAAAAACAATTGAGATGGATGTCATGGCTGCGAGAGAAAGCGATTGTTTGCCTGAGTTTGGTTGGGCGTCAGCGTTAAGCGCCCACCCTTGGTTGCTAACTGCCATGTCGTCTTCCGCTGTCTACGTCTCCGAAAGCTCCATTGGATGTTTCCTTGGTTCTCCCGAGATTCTGGGGTTACTGAGCAATCCTTCAAGCACTACTTCAAAAGATGCTGGGAGTTGCGGCGCAGCGGCAGCAACTCCATGAGTAACTCAGTCGCCGTTGCCGCCGCCCTTGCCCAGACCAATGGAACCCCAGATATATTTGAAGCCTTGTCGTAGTCGCGTACTGTAGAAACCTGGATACAACTGCAGACATCCGGATACAAGTTATGCTCTTTCGTTCCTATTCCCCGACGTTTTATTCATATCGGGAGACATAGACGCGGTGTCCGACCATCTAACTTTCCGTCCTCTGTATAATTTTCAGACCATCTCCATCTCTGCAGTTCTGGCCTCCACCTCGAAGCTATCGATCCCTGGCGCCTTTCGAGAAACAGACGTCTTGATTTATAATCGCGCCTAGTCGGGGTCGTCTGCAGAAGCCCCTACTGTCGCTAGAATGCTGCGCAGACGGACGAGGGCTTGAATTCGGCTTGGGTTGATCATGAGCTCCTCGGTCTCTTGTCAACCATCCATCCAAAGTTCCGTTATTCTAAACTGCCTCTCATGATCACCATCTGTTGAGTGCGGCGGAATGGTTAATTGTCTCCAGCTCCTCTTCCAGCACTGCGATCTTGGATTCCAACTTGAGCCATCCCTGGACGTGGAAAAGCTTCGAGATGAATCAAACCTCTGATCTGTCGGACAGCGAGCAGCCATGGTAATCGTATTAGTTGAGTGCGAAACAAACATGAATCGTTCGGAAAATCTCCAAGCCATCGGCGGAAGGGTTAGGTTGTGAGGGTTCCAAGATATATCATACATTGACCACGCCGAACACCTGGTCCGACTACTACTACTACAGTGCGTGCCCCTTATCCATATCCTGCAAGGCCATGATATCCGAGCCGCCCACTTTCGATTTTGGGAGATGCACAATACTAGGCTCTGAGTCGCCATCGGTTCGGGTGACGCGCTGCACCGTGTAATGAACGTGCCCTGGGGCCGCCGAGGTCAAATCGGACGTGGTCGTTTTAGAGTCAAGGCCGAATTTGGTGTTCCGAAAGACGTAGCACGCCATAGAATTTGTTATCATGATATTGCACACGGTGAACATTGTGCGATAGGCGAGGGCGACGCGAGTGTTGTAAAGCATTACAGTAACAAGGGTATTGGATGTGACGGCGACGCTGAGGACAAGTCATCAGAAGCGGACTTGGACAGATACAGTCACTGCGATGCGTACAGATAATAAAGTTGCCCATCCTTAAGGATAGCCTTGGAGAACTGAGGCAGGTATTCTCCAGTGACGAAAGCCTTGAAATTTCGGCGGGTAACATGGGAATTTCCAAATAGCCGCAATGAGATCGCCAAGAATATAATGGTATCATGAACGAGGGGAGTGATAGTGGCCGCAGAGGCGTATGATTTGACTGCGACATCAATGCAGTAGTCAGTCGTTCCGATGTTTGCAGTCGTCGCTATGATGGGGACTATCGCAGCTGTCCCAAGGACACTGAGCCACATGAGGAAAAGGAAGAAGACCAGGATCGTGTTTCTGTTGTATATGGCACGCGCGCGGAGGAAAAAGAGCAAACAAGTTGATGGCACTGCTAAGATGTAGCAGACCCCAATGAATGTGCTTACGCCAGCGCAGGCCTTGCCAAGCGGGTACGCTGAAATTGATATTGAGTGTCTGCACATGTACGAAAGTGAATCTCACTTTCGAACAGAGTGCATGAGAGGATATACAATAAGGACCCAATTCTGTGTGCATTCTCAGCAAAGTTCAAGTTTCGTACCTTCAATCGCATACCTGGAGACAAAATATACGACAGTTGCGAATCCCACGCGATGTTTCGTAAGCAGTTTGTAGTCGTTATGCAAATTGCAGAGAATATCCCAAATATAACCCTGATAATGGGGGTCAATTTCAGCAGAAAGATATAAACCAACATTACCCCTAGTGTCCCGGCGAGAACATAGCCTCCAATTTGGACCTCGAATGCGATATCAGGAGGCAAAAACGCCAAAGGCGTATCAGGGTTAGAGTGTCCATCCAAGGGAGCCATATGGTCAACAGATCGGGAGACTGGGAGGAGACGCCATCCTGAAGCAGGCGACATTTATGCCTTCTCGGTCCTCTGGGCTGTTGCTGTGGAACCAATCAGTTGAGGGATTCCATTTCTGATTTGCAGCGTGCAATGGTAGGTAGATACGTATTCATCGCGAATAGAGCCACATAAGTGGTTCCTTGGCCTACTTATTTAAAGGCCGTATTCAAAACTCCGTGATAGACTCCCACTCATCAGTGTTTGGGCCTCTATCTTGTGACCTCGCACAAGGCCACTAAAGCCCACAGAAGCTCCGACAAGATGGCAACAGCAAGCGGCTCCAGATCTCCCCCGGAATAACGGGCACTCCGGTTCGAAGAACCCCAGCAGCCGTCATCCTGTCCCGCGATCATATCGAAAGTGCCCCGTCGCCACTGCCATTTATGGCTGCTCCGCGAGCGCTGCGAGCAGCGACTGGCACTGACCGCCCTACAATGACTAGACTAGGCAAGTCCATGTCGAACATCACAAGCTCGGAAATTGGGGTCAAACATATTCGTTTGAAATGCTACGGGCATTTTGGAACAATGCTTTGTATCTGGAGAGATATATCGAAAAGTGTGGAATAATACACGGCCTCTCACGCGAAGGTCCTTGCAGCCTTGTGAGCTTTCGCTTAGCATGGCCATGGCGGAATCAAAATGTCAAATTGCTGATGGATTCAGTCAATCACTTGGCTTTCGTTATAGCTTTGTGGCAAGGGTCCACCGGAGATTTCGACCTTCCCCGAGTCTGACTCTGAATTGATTCCACATCTTCTAAAGTATTCTTGGGCGAAGATAAGTGAGTAAGTCGGATCATTTCCATTCTTGAATACCATCGGCTGACTAGGGCAGACTCACTCGTGGTGCAGTAATATCAAGTCTAACTGACAAATCGGAACTAGTGGATAAGTGCTGTGTATTTATCTGTCAGTCCAAGAGTTCGGGGTGATATGGGACCATCTTTGGGAATTTTCCACAGTTCCGAGTGGATACCGTGTACTCATCTGTCAGTCCGAGACTTCGAAGTGATGTAACTATCTTTGGCATTTTTTTTGTATAACTGAGAATTGTCTGGATGATCGAATCATGGAAGAGAACCTCTGTGGATCAGTGATTCTGTAGTAAACAGCAAAAGTATCTTCGTTGAGCGCTGCTTCACACGTCGGAGCCAACCAAGGCGGTGTCGGGACGGGCGTGGCGGATATATTCTGGACTCGAGACGACGCTGATGGCGGCTCAAATTTAGGGGAAAATGAGAACATGTTCAATGCTGAGAGCTATCTCATTCAGTGTCAAGTGGCCACCTCAGCGTCAGTAGTATGGCCAAATTTAGTCCATCTTGATCCATATCTCTCCGATTAAGCTCCCTCACGGTCGTTCGGCCCAGCGTGAACTAAATCGCACACACACATGCTTCCTTCTGGTCAACCACGCTAGCAACATATCCAGTTTCAGCTTCTACTGGGGCTTACACGTATCACTTTCTTCGGCGTTGAATCCCAACACTCTTCGATATCTTAACACGGCAGTCGTGAGCCGACTTAACGTTCACTGTTGGGAACTGCCAAAAGCCAACCTTGACGGCATGCCGCCTTGTTCCGATTCGTCAGCGTGGAGATTATATATACCTGCGGAGCGCTCTGTCAACTCCTCTTCACCATGTCAGCCACCCTCGTTGTCGGTGCTTTGTTCATCGGGTTCTACGGTATTCGAATCGTCTTACGGCGTGTTTTCTCGGTCCTGGACAACGTTCCTGGACCCGCACGAACGTCCATAGTGACTGGTAGGAGACCAGGCTCTCCGCACACGACTTTAGTCTTACGACTGTGGCAGGCAATTTGGCACAGTTCCACGATCCAGACGATTGGGGTTTCCAAAAGCAGCTCGAGGAGAATTACGGGGGGGTGGTCAGAATTCATGGACTTCTCGGGGTCAGTCAGAAATGTCTCGTTTCGACACCATATTACCGCTAATTCCTCATCACAGGATCGCGAACTCTATGTGTTTGACCCCGCTGCTCTCCACAACATCCTCGTCCAAGAGCCAGACGTTTATGAACAGCCGCCGAAATTCCTGGCGTATGTGTCTTGTTTGTACTTCAACGTCACCCTCACCTTGCTTGTTTAGCCTGGATTGTCTGATGTGGGGAAAGGGGGTATTCTCAACCGGCCTGGACGAACATCGTAAATACCGCAAAATCATGATGCCTGCCTTCTCCACGGCCAACCTCCGAGAGATGATCCCGCTATTCTATGATGTTGCCCAAAAGGTGTGTCCATTTGCGAGATGCATGGACAAGGGGTCTGATTTTTCCGACAGGCTCGAGATGGTCTCGTTTCTCCTAATGTTACTCCTACTCCGCAGACGGTAGGCGTTCACCCAGTCGGGTAATAGTCAATTTGTAAACAATCTTCAGCTCGAGTTAAACTCAGTCTTCCGGCGCACGGCACTGGAGCTCATTGGCCGTACTGGAATTGGGTATTCCTTTGACCGGATGCTCCCCGGAGAAGAGCAGACTGATCCATATGCCGAGTCTTTGAGGTCCCTGTTGTGAGTTTCCCAATTCTAGCAGGACGCCTTTGCATCTGACGGTATAAAAAATATCGCAGTCCTACTGCCTTCAAAATGCAGCTGCTTATTCCTCTCCTCCCTCTCCTCGTCAACAACTTCCCCCCATCTTTCCTCCGGTTTATGATCAAATTTATTCCGCTGCGTCCCCTGCACGAGTTGCGCGATCTCATAGATCTTACGGATGGAAAGGCCGCGGAACTGGTGAGGGACCGGAAAGCCGCGATCGAGAGCGGAAAGCTGGAAGTAGACGATGGGAAGGATATTATGAGCTTACTCGGTAACCAACAGCCCATTCTTTGCGCACCGTATTGACCCCATGCAGTCAAACAGAACGCCTCCGCAGACAGTGGAATGCATCTGACGGACGCCGAATTGGTCGGCTGCACCTCGTTCGTTCTTGTTTTCCCTGGACGTAAAATGCATGTGCTGACGGAATTTGAAGGCAGATCATGTTCGCCGCCACGGACACCACCTCGTCCTCGATGAACAGATTGTTCCACGTTTTGGCCTTGTATCCAGATGTGCAAGAGAAGCTACGCGCAGAAATTCTTGGTGTTCCCGAGCACCTTGATCACGACACACTCGTCGCGTTGCCGTATCTTGATGCAGTCGTTCGCGAAGTCTTGCGTCTGTGCGTACTTTTAAATTAAAAATACCCTGCCCCCGCTAACATCATTGGTACACAGGTACCCGCCTGCCTCCCCGGTCATGTTCCGCGAGTACGTCCATGCGTTTATAGATTTTGGGCTTCTCTGTAATATCTTTACACCCTCAGAGCGATGACCGATGGCGTACTCCCCCTAAGCACACCCATCACGGGCGTGGATGGGAAAGTCATGAATTCCATTCCCGTGCCCAAAGGCACTCAGATCTATATTGCGATCGCCGCCGCAAATCACAGTAAAGACATTTGGGGGGAGGACGCTCTCGAATTCAAGCCCGAGCGGTGGTCAAATGGCAGAGCAGAGTCAGTTACGACGAAGCAGTGCGGGATATACGGGAACACCCTGACTTTCCTCGGTGGCGGCAGGAGCTGCATGTGCGTGTCCTACCCGTTGTTATGATTACCACGCTGAAACATTCGCAGCGGTGTCAAATTTGCGCAACTTGAAATGAGTGCGTTCAGCGGAGTTTTTGTACTTATTTTAAACTGACCTCCATCCTATCCACAGAGGTTACCGCGTGCGTGCTATTGCGCGCCTTCAAGTTTTCGTCGCCGGACCCCCGGATTAAATGGCGGAAGCCGGGCATCATGCCATCGCCGTTCGTCGACAATGAGCCTAGCCTCCCAATTTTCGTGGAACGGTTGAAAGCGTAGCCTACTGGTGAATTTAGTTGATGTACATATACTTACATATACCTACATGATTACTGTACTCAAATCCTGACGGTCACTTGATGATGACTTGAATGTTCATTTCTCAGTTGAAAGAACCCATGCTAAAAGTCACTGTTAGAACTGGTCGCAACCGGCAGCTAGCCTGGATAGTCACCCATCAGCCGGAATTCCTTTGTCAAAACCTTTGCATGCTACAGTAGATTACTTAGTCTGAAAGTCGGTTTGACGTTCAGCTCGTAAAAAGATGCCAGATAAAATTGAAAAGAATTTGAACGTTGCGTAGTTGACTATTAACTCACTTGAGATAAACAATTTTAGCTGCACGTCATCGTTTATTCTTTCCAACCAAGCTCGTCGAGGGGCAGTCGCCTCGCCTGAGGTAAATTCGCGACCGCCGTCCGGTGGCCCTCCGCGCAGCAGAGAAACCTGACTCCCTGCTGGTCTCCAATGCCAACGAATCCCCATCCTCCGCGCTCAGACCGAGGCGATACGAACACTCCCGCCAGTCTTTACCGCTGCCGAGGTGTAGTCGAAATACCACGCGCTTCATAACTGAGGGAGAGTCGATACGATAATCCTCGATGGCGACTCTGGCCACGGAAATCCATTGGTATGCGCGGATGTAGGTGGGTGCCGCAAGCCCTACCACATGTCCGGGCCGTGTACCTCGGCGGTCTGACGACAATGAGTGTCCTCAAATTCAGGAGTTCGAACGCGGCATCAAGGAAAAGCAGTAGCCGGAGTTGTCAGAATGCGAGCAGGGATGGATGAAGTACACTTGCAGCGCTATTAACTCTCAATTTAGTGCTTGCGTTCCTCGTTTTTGTAACGACCAGACGCGTCGAGAAAGTCGTCTTCGTCGTCGGGCTCATTTAACAGCATGGTCAAGTGAGTGAGTCACCGGCATTGAAGAATTGCGCGCGCTATGCGAGTTCAGCGCTCAGCACCCAGCGCCCGTGTCATTCCGGGGCAATGGCCAGCCTTATGAGCGTTGCCGCGTGGCGCGGTAGCACCTCTGCGTAGAACATGTCAGCATAAACGTCGAATTTCTTCGGGTCAACCCCGACGGAATCTCGCCGAGTTCAAGCTGCTGAAGGCCAGGGTGGGCTCTAACATACCGCAGTGCGGCGCCGTCGACAGGGGTAGTCTCGCGAGCGAACGCGGGAATCTGCAAGCGCGCTCCACATTTGCAGCAAATGCATGTTGGGCCCGTATCGTAAGACCACCCACTGGGAAAGATGCATTAAATTGGGCTCCAGTGTGAGTGAAAGAAGGGATCGAAGATGTGCAAACGTAGTGTCGTCAATCTGAACCACGTCGTTGTGCAATGCGAGGTGTCTGAGACGGATGGGTCCACCTTTGCCAGAAGATGAGGAAGACTGGTGTGCACTTCATCGTCGTCGGAGTGCGCGCAGTATGGCTGCTGGCCGTAAGGTCTGTGGATAACTGCCGGACTTGCGAGAGCGGGTGTGAGGTCCCGATATTTCTCAGGGTAAGGGACCCCGTAGTAGTCGCAAGAAACCAAGTAGCTCACACAAAGCTGAGTGGGTGAGGTATTGGATTCCAGAAAACTAAAGAACTACCTACTCACTAACTACTTAAATAGTATTGTACCATACTGCGTCCATTGTATCTAAATAGGATATTAGTTTGTATCCGAGAAATAAGGAAGCCGCGCCGCAGGCGCGCAGTTCAACGCGTCAATTGATCCGCCTATCGGAAATCTCCGGATGCCGGAATGCCGAGGTCCATATCCCTTCTTGGCGACCGCTTGAGCAAGGGAATGTATGGAGGATGTGCAGCCCGTTTCCTGCCATGGAGATGGATATTGAGCGCAGGTCGTGCAGAAGATCGAACGTCACCACGCGCGGTAGAGTCTCCAGGATTTTCATCTCGACATTGGCAACCGAAAGCGAGGTTAGGTCCTCTAAAATCTGTATCCAACTGTCGGTCGGATCCCGGCTATCAAGATCCGAGCTAAATTTCGTGAGTTAGGCTGCAAGTGCAAGGAGAGATAGGCGTACTTCACAGCTTGTGAATTTGTGAGAGAAGCGAGTGCGGGCACCAATGCCCCACGCATCACCATCACGCTCAATGTATCGGTGTCTTCTTTGACTTCCATCCTCGGGCGGTCTTGCAGGAATTTCTCGATTTTTATGCTTTTGACAAACGATGAGGCTTCGTATGATACGCTGGCGAGGAGCTTGAGCTGCTCGAGTGTAGTGCGCTTCGGATCAATGACAAGATGGGAGAGAACCAGGGGTTCCAGTGCAAAATTTAATGTGCGACAGGTACTTCTAAGGTGCTTCTTGTCGCTCCACGAGAGCTACAGGGTGCCTATCTTATGAAGCAAATTCAGGTCTCCCAAGGGAATTATCCGAAAATCTATCCATGAATCATAAGTTTCTCTGCTGAGGGATTTTGTGAATGTGTGATCCTTGCTTACCAGTAGTATTATGGGTACCTCATGGATATTGGTGACACTCTTGAATGTCCCACCCCCAATGACCAAGTGCTTTCCGTTGGGAAAAAGCGCCAGTGTATCTGCAATTAGTGCAATGGGTGTAATGAGATAGCGGCAGTGAGTGACGCTCAACCACGTACTGAGCGGGAGGGGAGCCGTGGTCATCAGGGCTCGGATGAGTGTTGACTTCGGGTTCGAAATGAGGTTTTTGGTCCATGGATGATGGGCGCTTGACTGCTGTGTTCTAACGGATGCTGTTGTTATGACGTGCTTCTGATCCAATACCAAGTCCAATACAGAACCCGATCCCGACGGAAACCCAACTTCCGTTCTGAGGCCTTTAAAACTTCCGCCATCGATGCTAAACCATTCCCGCGATGCCGGGGTGTCTGCCGCGCCCGCTGCTTCAAATTGAACAAGACGAGCCGCGGCTTCGACATTACGAAAAATGGCCTTAATACCAGTGAACGCGGACGGAATACATGGACGACATAAGTACAATACATTCATAAATGGAAAGGGAAGACGTGGAGCAAAACCTTTCTTCTGAGCGACGAAGACTAAAAGCTGACTAAACCAATTTGTGAAATTTTCTTTTCAGATATAACAGAGCAGTTGCTTACTCGCGAGTAGGAATATCTGGCAATTGGCTGGTTTCAAAATTGAGGAACAAGAGAGCCGACAGCGTTGATCAACCAGGGAACTCGGAATACTAAAGGCTTGAATGTGATTCATTCGAAAGTTGCAGTCAGCAAAGAACATAAAAGATCTCTTTGTCTCATTGCATACATAGATTTTCCGATGATCCGGCTCGGAGAGTATTGGAGCATCTGTCTACGAGAGACTGATGTATGTGTCCCAAGAGCTTTAATATTTTTCCCATTGTCTCACTGCAATGGCCATGTTGGTGACACTGCCATGAGCCGAAATCCTAATGGCGCGGAATTATTCATCCCTAGAGCTGAAATATGAGGATGGGTGCACAGCTTTCATTTGTCTTTATTATCTGTGCATTCTCGCTACGATTACTTCATCATTATTCTCCAGCAGAAAGGGCTGCCACACCAATGCACTCCAATATCCCCCATCTGTGAAGCCCACAAATTCTTCGAGGCGTAACTGATGCTCTGGAAGCGGTTCAAGGTTAGAACCTGATTCCACATCCGGGGTGCACGATGTATTCTGGAATTAAAACACAAAAGCCGTGATAAGGGAACACGAACACGATGAGTAGAAATAATTAAAAGACTGAACGTGGTACACAGATGCTGAATTCAACCTGGGACCCCCCCAAGTCCGAGTCGAGACCAGAACAGATGGAACAGAGGTTTAGATCTACTTCAGTATCCCTAACTGCATCTGGTGGAGCGGCCACGATAACCCAAGAAATACGATCAGCGCCAATTGGATGTTCATAATGAATCTGAAGCTCCACACTGGTATCTCGTCAGGAAGATTGGGCGATTCAGCCTCTTTATCTCCGGCCGGTGACTGTGGTGCTGAAATTCAAAGAGATGGTCATGACCCAGGTATACAAACACCTAATGAATTTTGCTAACCATCACCCTCGCTAGTTGAGCTACGCGTGTCCTGGATATTGTCCATGATGAGTGGGTCGTAATGATCTTCCGAAGAAAGCTCGTCATCCACTTGTGGTATTTATCAGTCCAAGATAAGGCCTTGCTTCACAATCATTCACTCACCATAGGAAAATAGATGATCTGCTTCGGGGAACAATTCGTAAAGTGGGAACCCCAGATGCCGGGCGACGTCCTGGCTTTCCGGATCGAAGCCTTTACCCTTGTGGAACCGGCGGAGTCCGTCGTAGACGCTCCCATCCCACGACTTCCTCCAGATTTTTGTAGTGAGTAGCAGATATGGAAATCCAAGCCGGGTCGCCTCCTCCGTACTAAGAACTCGAGCGCCAGACGGATCCAGAGACCAATATGCCGGCAAATTTGGCCAGGTGAAAGAGGATGGACCAGTTTGGAAGTCCTTGGCCGGGCAGAGAAAGAGGAAACCCGTATGGAGGTCTTCGGTACTTGGCGAAATTCTTATATCAAAATAAATACTGTCGACGACAACTGTAGAAATGAGTCATATAGAAATATCTGAAGTGGTGGAGATGTCACACCATATTCCTCGAGATTAGACGTGATCCGGAGGCGATTGAAAATATAATTTGCTTGGCTGAGCCACGGATGATGCCGGAAGTGTTTATCCCATATTCCGCGCTGGAGCGTGTTATTCGATACATCACTGGAGCTGAAACTTGAGATTAAACACGATCAGAGTAGATCAGACAGGATGACATATTAATACCGTGTCCAGCCATCCTCTGTGATTTCCCCCTCTATCCCTTGAATGGTTGCCCAACGGCCCCACTGGATGCGTGGATTGAAGAATGAAATCTGAGTGGTGTCTTCGAGTTGATTGTTCGAAGGGCATAAAATAATTGCTCCCAAATTCACGATCACTGAGGCAGAAGTAGAGATGGTTCGAGGGTGCCCGAGATTCCAATAGATTATTCGGTGGTATTGTTCCAACTTCAGAGAGTCAATTATTATGGGCTCCGTGTACGCCGCATTGAAGGGAAACACGTCTTGCATGGCCGGAATATTCACAACCAAGGCTGGGAGGTTGCTCGATTGTATAAAATCCGTGCAGATGCGACCGGTTGAGCCACGGATCCAAAATGTACACCTGTACTCGGGCTGAACCAATTTATGCGGCAACCACGTATCCAGAGGACCCAACTCACCAGATACTGCTGGAAAGTGGAGGAAAAGTACTGCAAGACCGCCTGCGACAGTGTCAGCGGGCTGTCCGACAATGTGGAGTCGGCATACCTCGAGGTCAAACATCTGCAGGGGAATCAATATCCAGCAAAATGACATGCAACGGATGGACAAACACAGCACGCATAGATATATACTGTCGAAAAATGGGAATGCCGATAGCGATTGACGAAATGTTCGGAAGGTATCATATCTAATCCAAGTGTCAATTTCAGAAATAATACATGTAATCGAGTGGCGCACCGTCATGAAAGGCAGTAGCGTGAATATTGCCCGCACTCGCTGCCCCAAAAATCTGAACAATATTTGGATGACTGAGTAAGTCATTTAGCGAGCTGCTATTCAGTCAATTATTGACTGTAACTTACCGAACCGTCATATATCTCGCTATGTCCTGCTGCCACTGTAACTCCTACAAGTTATTCAGTCACAAAATCCAGGAAGCAAGATGTGACGCACCACCTCTGCGCCGTTCCCCTGATACATGGCCACTGTCACATTCGCCTTTTCCCCGTTGACTTTGCCAGAATATATACGCCGCACACGCCGCCGCTCCGATTGTTGATCAACACCGTTATTCAGGTGTATTTCTGTTCGGAGGTCTATGTCCCCCAGTGAAATCATTCGAAAGTCTGGGAAATATTCAGTCTCTTCGAAAACGAAGTGAGGTAACTTGCCGGAAGGCACCATCGGACCACTAGGGTAGTTGTTTGTGATATTAGCGAAGTTCTGACCAGTCACAGTAAAGTGCTGCGAACCGCCGAACATTCCGCTGCCATATCTAGATTCGGCGCCGATGAGACTCGGATTATCGACCAAGCATGAAGACAATGAAAAGACGGAGCTCACGAGGAGGACCTGATCGAGTTATGGGTGTAGTCGGCCTCTGGACGGGCTTCGCTATCCATGGGTGGTGGTGGGGAAGAGACAGAGAAGTTAAGCCTCTGAATGACAGCTGTCGCGCCTTTATACCTGACACTGAAGAACTTCAAAAAAATCAACATCGGCAGTTCAAATACGCTCTGGCCTTAATTGCGAACTAATGAGGAGTAGGGATGCGAGTAATTGCACACTCAAATGCAATTTCGACATATCCATATCTGCTGATTCCTGAAGAGAGCGGGTGAGAGCCGCCGGCCCGGGGACCGATCAAATGGTGAGGCATTCGGATCATCGGGCCGACATGTCTTTCTCACATGAGTCACATCTCATCCTTGCGGTCTCTGCTTCTTACAAGTCACTGCCCAGGCTACAATGCGTATCACCTGGACAAAAATCCCCCTGTCTGCTCATTCCGAGGTACTGGCTCGATCCTCCCACTCACTCGCTATCGTTGGAGACTCAGCCTTCCTATTTGGTGGCGAGCTGTGCGTTGTTCCTCTCGGCTTTGGCTGGCCCTGCTCATCTTCGTTTACAAAAGCACACCACGCAAGCCAATCGATGCTCATCTCTACAAGGTAGACTTGAAGACAGGCCAGGTTGGCCGGCAGACTTTCGAGGACGCCCCTGCTGCTCGAGTCGGAGCGACCTTGTCCGCCGCAGCTGGTTCGTTGTGGCTTTGGGGTGGACGCGGTGGCAAGGACATGGCTGCACTTCCTTCGACAATGCTGAGGCTCGGTTTGGACAACCTCAAGGCTGGATGGTCGGCTCTGGAGCCCCAAGACGCCATCACCCCTCGCTCCTTTCACACCGCGGCAGTCATTGGAGTATACTAATATTCCAATGTACTTGATTCCGCCTGACCTTTGACATCAGGATACTATCTACATTCACGCTGGCTGCCCCGTTAAAGGTCGTTCCACCGGGTTGCACTCTTATATCCCCTCCACCGGCGCTTGGAAGACCTTGGCTAGCGGACCCGAACCAGCTCGAGGAGGCACTGCCTTGGCAGTCGTGCAGACTAGCTCCGGGCCGGTATTGGCTCGCTATGGTGGATTTGCGGGCTACGAGCTGGCTGGTCCGCTTCAATTCTACTTGGTATGTCATCGTCCTACCGAACTTGGTAACAATAACTGATGCCCCGCATAGCCCTTCGAAGACCGCTGGGTTGAAGTGGCGACATCTGGTGAGCCGCCTTCCGCCCGCTCGGTGAATGGGTTCATCGGGCTGGCCGAGCCCCTCAAGAGCGGTGACGGTCACGAGGTGGTGGCCCTATGTTTCTACGGCGAAAGCGAGAGCGCACCACCCGAGCTCGGCCACGACGGTGCCGGTAAAGTGCGTCCTTTCTCTGTTGCCTTCGCATGAAACTAAACCGTTCTGTCGAAGTTCCACGGTGATACTTGGGCTCTTTTGCGCTCGGGCACGGAATACCGCTGGGAGTGCCTAGAGACCCAAGGTGAGATGTCGCCCCGAGGCTGGTTCGCCTGGGCTCCTTGGACACGACAAGGTAAAACATCAGCGGTGGTGCATGGTGGACTGAACGACGAGAACGAGAGGTTGGCTGATATGTGGGTCTTGGACATTTTACAGGAGTGAAGCGCTTAGGGAATTTCAACCAACAAAACAAAATATAAAATAAAGCCCCTAGTGTAACCGTCCTGCAGTTACTTCAATATATCACTTCTATTCCTGCGATTGAATCCCCTTTGAATATAGCGCTGAGTTCGGGTGGCTCTAGTCAAAATATATGACTATTGCGAATCCAGATAAACAAGCCGTTGAGTTGACCGCAGAGTTCCAATTGAAATTGATTGCCGTTCAAAGATTCGTTCCGTTCCCGTTCCCGTTCCCGTTCCCGTACCAATCCCAAATCCAAATCCAAACCGTACGAAGAAATCAGAAAACACGGGTAATTCCCGGGCAAGTGTGTCTTTTTCTACCTACTTACAGATGGCCTTTTATACCCTAGGTGTTTGGCCTTTACAAAGAAACAACAACAAATGCATATTTCAACGCGTGCAGGTTGAAACTTGTATGGTACGTCCTCTCATCCCTTGAAACAATTGAAATGCTCTCCTGAAACTCGTTTCATCCCAGGTTTTGATTCTGAAACACCAGCCGCCTCCCAGCTGCATTATTCAATCAACGGTTCGTACTCGCTCAACCTCTGTTCATCCTTCCCTCAAGTTCTGACTTCGCGTTTCACCTCTCGTTTCATCCCCTTGCTACTCCTATCAATTCCCCGTTGTTTCAGATGCAACACGCGTCCCAAAATCCCAATTGTACGTGTTTGTTTCACGGGCCCATTGTCCCCATCGCGATTTTAGGTAATCTACCTTCCTGGTTACCTAATCTGTCCGAGGTCGAAAACACAAAATTCCCGTGGTTTGGTATGTTTTCTCCACGCAAAAATACGCCCGCCCATCATCTCCCTTTTTCTTAAATCCTGACTATCCCTAGTCAGTTCGTTTTCTATCCCTTTCCGGCCGTCCTTCCAACCCTTGGCCCATGTCATGACAAACCCATGTCAAAGCGCCACAATCCGGGGCTTCCAGGCCTGGCCCATCCGTTGTCTATTTTTCCCAGGCTAAAATTTTCCTCCCAGCTCACGGAGCATCCACCCAGCCGCCTGATTTACTCTGCTCTTTCCCTTTTTCGCGGAACTCCCGTGTTCCCTATTCTTTGGCCGCCAATTCTCAAAGTTAACCCTTATTCGCTTCCCTTTTGTACCCCGTTTATTTGGCCACCCTTTGTTTGGGAAGCTCGGGAGAATGGACTGGCATAATGGGGACTTGCGCACTGTCCTGGTGCGCCATTATATTCCCCCCTCTTTTATTTCTTCTCATTCTCCTCTCCTTCCTCATTGTTTTCGCACAGCCCCAATCCTCGAGCTTAAAACGCCGCATCCGCGCGCTACCCATCTTTATCGCCACTTCACCGAGATTTATCTTTAAGCTTTTCGCCTTCACCCTGTATATTCTTCCTTATGCCTTCCTCCAACGAGTCTATTCTTCCGTTGTTCTCCTCGGCGCCTCGCCCCGCTCCTGTACCACCGACCCGTTCCAATGCCTCCAGCAATTCTGGCAGCACGCGTTCCTCCCCCGATGGCTTTGTTGTGCCGTGCATCCCACCACTCGACTGCCCCCTCCGTGTCATTCTCGACCCCCAGGGACGCCCTCAGCTTCCCCACGTCTCGGATCACCCTCTCCCGGTCGACCATGAGCGCGTTTTACGCCTCATGAAGTCCCGTACTGATGTGCGCCGTTTTCTTATTTATTTTATCCACGGCCTCTTTTACTAACTTCATCTTTTCCTTTCTTTCAGGTTAACGCTAAATGCGCTCACTGCGCAGAAGCTGCCATCGAATGCGACTGGTCTGAGGCTGGTGTTCCCTGCGCCCCCTGTGCCGTGCTCGGGATACCCGACTGCGACTTCGCAGACCCCTATTTCCTTGTCCAAAACCTGGCGCATCAGCGCAACCTTTACTTGCACTCCGAGCGCGCGATCCTCTGCGCTGCCGTCCGCGACAACCACCTGTCTCCCTCGCAGTTTGGTGAGTGTTCTTTTCCCCTCTTTATCTCCTTTACTGATTATTACTTTCAGACAGGGAGTACGAGCGCGCCTCCTCCTGGTTTTACTCGGCTGCACAAGGCGCTATTACGCGCTTCTTGGTGCGTCGTTTCGTTTTAACTTCTTACTTCTTTTGCTAACCCTCTCCATGTCTAGGTCAACTCCTATGCCACTTGTGGACTCGCACTTCGCGGCTACCAGCTCCTTGCTGCCTCCTCCACCGATGCTGGCCTCCTCTCGAGGTTCCTGACCCTCGGTCATGATTCCGACATTCACCCTTCCGTCTTGAAAGTCGTAGCCGACCGCCTCCGTTCCCTTTACACCACCCTTCTCGGCGAGTAGATACTACTTTCTTCTCTTCTTGTTATTTTCTTTTTGTAGTATTATTTATTTCGTCGCTCCCTTTGAATATATTTCTTGGTGATCTTTATTTTCTTCGAGTAAATTTTTGAGAGTTTCAGCTCGCACTCCATCGTTGCTACTTCCCTATTCGGCTATTCCATTATTCGCGCTTACTTCCTCGTTTCCTTGGCTCACTCCAAATTCTCCTACTCTGGCCGTCTCCTGGTCAGAATATTTGTTTCCCCGGGGTTCTCCAATCGATTCCTATTAGCTTTGATCGCCATACCGGTGTTTCTCCGGAAATCGACAGTATATAACGCCGCGGTATGTTTTTCCCACACTTCATCTTTCTCTCTCATTCCCAATCCAGTCTCGCAGCAGTGTGGGGCTTCCACCCATCGCTTCTTTCCCCTGCACTGGTTTTGCGTCGTGTCACTGTTGACTTTGCATCGCAGCTCCTAGTTGACTCCTACGTCAGCTAGCCTGGTTTGACTTTGCGTCGCCAGCTCGGTTCTTTGGTTTTCCACCTGGTTCCCTTGAAACGCCTCATTGCATGAGATGTCACCACGTGTAGTATTTTTGGCGTTTCAGGTTTTGCCATTGTTCATACGTGGTGCGTACGTGGTGGGTATTTCCCATTATCCCTCCCTTTTTCTTGAGCTAATAACTGTCCCAGTTATTGTTTGTTCTCCAGCTATAAAAGGTGAGGCCTCCGTTTCGATTTCTTCATCCCCATTTTATTCCAGCTGCTGGCAGCTTTGGCTACGTCTTTCCAACATGTCTTCCTTTGATGGTCCCCTTCTTTCCCAATCCGAACAAACCATCGTTCGCGTCCTCCACAAGACGATCCTTGCTACTCACTACGACGATCCCACCGACCAGGATGCCTTCCTCACAATTTCCGCTAATTCTCTGGTTCGTTTCGTTCGATTTCACGTTATCCAAGCTTTTTATTTTATCACAGCTTCAACTTCGCGCACAAGTTGCTTCCTTCGCTTCGACTCCTGATCTTAGCGAATGTGTATTCCAACTTCGCACCCTCATCCATCGCAACAACAGCTTGCTCAAGGCCCCTTCAAACAAAACCCTCGATGCCATTACCAGTTTCGCCGGCGAAATTGTGCACAAGCGCCAGCTCCTCCGAGAGCGCGCTAAGGCATCCAAGGCTCGCGCCTCTGGCGCCATGGCTGCGGCCGCTCGCTCCGAGCGCCGTGCTGCTTTGAAGCTTGCAGCCGAGTCTGCTGTCAAGGTGTGTTTATGTTCCTCGTTTTTCCTTCCCTTATTTATTCAGTAATCTTCAGCCATCCTCGCCGGATGAAGACGCCGTTTCTATTCCATCCAGCGATGAAGAGCCGGACTCTCCCATCCCCCCTTCCAAGAATGAGGTAGGAGGCTCTTTTCATAGATTGCAAAATCTTCCCAATGCATCTACCCTTTCCAGGCGCTCCCAGCCATCAATACCGCCGTCTCATCTGCTCCCGTCCCAGGTAGGTCTCCAATTTGCTTTCACTCCTGAATTTTTACACCACTCATAGTGCGTTCCCATACAGGACTTATTTCTCCATTGTCTGAACTCGAAGGCTTGTTGCTCAGAGTCCAGTTGAGTGCCCCGCTCGCCGGCCAGGTATGTCTGTGCTCCTTTTAATTTTTACCTTCCAATTTGCCTGTTTTCTAGCTCAACAGCCCGCCACTCTCAAACCCATCCCTACCGGACCTCGAGCCGATCGTCTCGCCGCTATCGCCCGTAGTTCACAGAAACGACCGCGTGAAGAGGAAGCGGAGGGTCACTTTCCCCGCGTGTACTACGACCGCGCCTTGTCACGTCGCCGAGTGCGTATTTGCCTAGCCCTCCCATTTTGCTGGAGTTCTGATTTCTTAGTCATACCCCCGAACTCCGTTCCCATCGCTGCTCCAACACCAACCGTAATGACCCGCGCCCCGTGTCCGCGTTCCACCTTCAGCAACTCAGCTTCGATGGCGGATTGCCAATGTCCAGGCTGAGATCCGGCGGCTTGCCTGTGCCCACAAGCACCTCAGCTGGCAACTCCAAGTCGTTGAGGACTCGACACCCGAAGGCTCGCAAGCCGGCGCTCAGTACGCCCCCCCCCATATTTTCTTCCCCTATTTCTAACCTAAGTCCCGCTCCAGGAAACCTAAACGTTGCTTCTACTGTTCTTCCCCATCCCACCTCATCGTGTCTTGCCCTGCGCGCGAAGTTGACTAATCCTGTACCCGTGCTGTCCCTATTTATTTATCTCGTCCCATGTACCCTTCCGTGTCCCGAATATTATTTTGCGAACGCCGGCGTTCTCATTTTGCGTGGAGAATCTCAGTCTTCAACTCAGTAGTCCTCCGAGTCTTCTAAGTGGTTTTCCTCCCCTATTTCTGGTTCTGAGAAGCCGCCTCCGTCCACCTCCCGATTTATCCGAATCCCGTCGAACTGTAAGTCTTTACCATCATATTCCGGTTCGGGTTCGTCCTCTAAGCTATCCAGGGTCTCCTTTGACACGTCTATTAATTCTTCGATTCCGGCCCCGATACTGATTCTTTTCCTTTGTTCGTAGGGAATAACTCTGAAGCGGCCTATTTTCTTCTGCCACACCGCGCCGTTGAACTCGCACACAATGTAAGCACCTCCTTTTGTTCTTCTAACCACAACAACAGGCCCCACCATCTCTCCCTATTCCTTCCACTCAGGGATTTCTCATCGACTGTGTTCCTGACCAACACTACGTCTCCCGGATTGAATAAATAATCTTTTATGATATGTTTATATTTCTCTGCGTATTCCTGCGTGCTTTTGATCTTTAGCTCGTTTAATTTAGCGCGCATTTCTTCAACGTGTGTGATATGTTTTGCAAGTGCTCGCGCTCGCAAACCTATCAACTCATTGGTGGTAACAATACGATCTGGGTATTCTGCCAACCATGTCGCCTCCGCAACGTCTAGTGGTAGAATAGGGTGGGCTCCGCATACTGCAAAGTATGGTGAGCATCCCATTCCTCTCCGTACCGTAACTCTGTCCGCCCATAGGACCTGGTGCAAAAACCAGTACCATTTTGATAAGTCACCTCCGGTGGCCTTGTAAAAAGATTGCCTAAGGTCCCAATGGCCTCTCTCCACCACTCCGTTTGCCTGAGAATTATAAGGTGATATCCTTATCCCTATAATTCCGTATTTCGACTTCAACCATTCCATTGCTGCTACAAATGGCGTACCGTTGTCCGTGACGATCCACCGCGGACAACCCCACCTACAAATAACATCCTCCAACAGGAATAATCCGACCGCTTTCGCCGTCTGCTTCCGCAGAGCTCGTCCTTCCGGATACCTGGTGAGTGCACATCTAGCGTCCGCTATGAATTTACACCCATTAGATTTCTCGCTCATATGCATCACATCTGAATGGATCTTTTGAAACAGACCCGGCGTCGCTGTGACTGTCGGCGGCGCCCTAATAAGCGCCAACCTGCGCTTCTGGCAAAGCAAGCAGGTTTTAACGTACCACCGTACGTCCCCTTCTAATTCAGGCCACCAAAATCTTACTTCCAGTAGAGATTTCGTTGCGAACGCCCCTCGATGCCCCAGCGCATCGTGTGCTGCGCGCATCATATACATGCTTGCTCCTTTTCAACCACCAAGGTATGCATTGACTCCACTCCTTCGATACAATTTCCGTCCTTGCTGAGGAAGAATTTTGCAGCGAAGCGGATGAATTGTAAGTACTGAGCGTCGCTTTCCATCCCCTTTGGTCGTACTAACGTATCCTTCAACCATTCCTTCACGACCGCCAGCTGCTATCCGCAGGCGTGTTCCTTCACTTCGTCGCTCCTCATTATACTCTTCTAGAATTTCATCATTGCTTTCAACCCTGGATCCGGCAGCAGCCCCAACTCTGGCTCGTGCGACTGCAGGTAAGCCGGTATAATATTCCTCTGCTTTATACTCCGTCCGGATGTATTGCTGATGGCTAGTTCCTCAGCTCTCGCCCGATCCAACTCTTCTTCGAAATCCTGAACACTGGTTGCCACGCCTTGCTCGTCTGTAGATAACCGCCACGAGTATCGATCTCATTCTTGAATTCCTCCAAGTCCAATGGTTGATCTGTTTCGTAGTCCCAGTCGTCGTGAGCCTCCGGTGGGCCGTTTCTCTCCGTACTTTCATCCTTATTACCCATATCTCGTCACCAGGTTGAGCCTCGCGCCTGGATATCCATCTGGCGGAAATTTTGCTCCTTTAACGTGCTTAAGTTTGAACTGAAACATCAGGATCTGCTCAATCCAACGATTTATTGTCGCGTTGGGCCCATTCCAGGTTATTCAACATCCCTTGAATATACTTGGCATCCGTCTCGATTACCAGCCGTCTACATCCTAACAGCCAATACTGCATGGCTTCTAGCGCTCGCTTCAGTCCATACAACTCGCGCTTCGGTTGTGAGAACTCTGCTTCCCGTCTATTCAGTGTTATGGATGCAAACTTGGCATAATAGCGTTTCTTGGGTCAGCCGGGTCGACCTGGTAGATCTGTATCCCAACTGCCATCCAGGAGGTATCCACCGCCATCACTATGTCAGACTCCCATTCATAATTTAATGGTTTTAAGCATGGTGCTTTACCCAATGCCTCTTTCAATTTTTCCATCGCTAACTCCTGCTCATCTCCCCATTTAAATTCCTCGTCTCCTCGAGTTAATTTCTGAATAGGCCGTGCAAGTAGCGCTAGTCCTTAATGAACATCCGCAACACTCCCACGGTTCCAAGAAAGCGGCGTACATCTGATACGTCCTTCAATGCACCCCAACGTTGAACCACTCCAATCCTATCGTGTCTGCCCTGCGCCCTTCAAACGAACACAGGTGTCCTACAACGTGGAATTCCCCGCGCACAGGACTGACTTTGCACCTGAAAAGGTACCCCACTATATTTCACTCGTTGAACTATCCTGTTCAAGTCCTCAAATATCCCAGATAAACCTTCTATTCCCGAGTTCTGAGGAATAGTCTCGCAAGTACCATTCGGTAACTCGTAGCGAGATCCTGGTCCCCGAATAGGTACGTCGTCGATATAAGGCATGGTTACATGCGGAATTTCTTCACGCAGGATGTAGTTCACATCATCGTGGAATATCGGTACGCTGTTTGTCCAACCCTGAGGCAATTTCACCAGTCTAAGTGCACCAAATGGTGTCTGAAATGTGGTGAAGTCCCTCGACCCCTCGGCAATATCCGATGATCGTAACCAGAGTATAAATCTAAGCATCCACCACATGCACGCCCTGCAAAATGATTCGCTAACTCCTCTGTTGCAGGTGGTACTCCCGAGTGTGCGATGGTAACTGCATTCAGCGGTTCCAATGCATGTACCAGCCGTATACTTTTTCCATCCTTTTTAATAACTCCAAAGAACTTGCTGCGATACGACGCGTTTGACGGTTCGTAGACGCCAGCGTCTATTTTATTCTTGATTGTCTTGCAGAATTCTCCTAACTGACCTCGTGGTATAGGAATACTGCGCTCTACCCACGTTTCGTGTTCAACAACGGGTATCTCAACCGGCGGGAAGAAATCATGCCGAAAACTACCCCGCTCCTCGTCGCACCACGCAAATGCCTGTTCATGGTTCCCAACCAATTCATGCAACAATTTTAATTCTTCCGGTTGTAGGAAGCCAGCATGCCGTCCCTCCATTTCTTCCTTCCGTTCTCTCGTATATCGCCCCTTTGGCTCGAATTCCGGTGGCCTTGTGCTAAGCTCAGGCATCTCGGCTAGCGGATCACCAATAATCTCCCTTTTGATTCGGTATTTTTCTGGTAGCTCAGTGTAGACCGGCCGCACTTTTAATCCCACTGGCTTATATTTCTTTCCAGCAAATACTTCTACCGTCTCACGCTCCTCATTATTGATCCCAGGCCCAATATTTCGACACGCGCACTGGGACTCCTCCCCAGTTGAGTGACGGGTACAAGTAATTCCCCTCTTATTCTTCCCTTGTGATTTTATAGTCCCACCGTTATTCAAGACGTTCGCAAAGACCTTATAAGGTACGCCATCCACGTCCTCAATAACTTCTCTTTGGAATGCCTGGAATAAGTCCGCTGCTGATTTATCCACTTTCAGAACATCAACCTCGCCCGAGGCCGATACATATGCCTCAATTATTTTCCTATCTGTCATCTTTCCTCCTCTTGGTCGGTAAACCTGCTCAATTTTCAATGTCTGGTCCTCCTCGAAGCTGATTACCACTCCCATCGCTTCTCCTTGACCCAGTCCAATCAATTCCTCGAAGCGAGACGAAAACCCCCCTCACTATTCCCTCTTTGATGTTTCATTTGTTCCACCGGTATCTTCTCCCCTTTATCCGACGTTTCTCTAACCCTATCATAGGTAGGCACAGTCCACGCTTTCCCTGTATTCGGGTCCGTCAAGGTCAACAACTGACCCCCGTCCTCATGGTCCGTACGACTCCTCGTTAACACATCCAGTGGCCGTCCGAGTAAAACCTTGTAGGCCGGGTTCCGGATGACGTGGACTTGTAAATAAATTTTCAAGTCACCCCATCGAAACGGTACGTTTCTAGCTAGTCCCATAGATTTTTCCAGCTGACCGTTTGCGCTCTGCATAAATATATTAATTGTGGGGTCCCAGACCAGACCACAATGTTGTGCTTGTTCCAACGACATCGACACGATTTGCGACCCCGAATCCAGCACACACTCCACCGGTCCTTGGCTATTGATATACGGGAATGTTACCCGCAAAGGTACCGAGTCTCGTGCCACATATATTTGACGAGGCTTTTCACCTTCCCCTAATCCTTCAAGGTATTGCAAGTAAGGGTCCTGCCCTACAACCGATCCAGCCGGCATACCGTCTGCCGCAACAGTCATCACAAAAACTCCCTCAACCTGAGGTAAGTTACCTACTTCCATCGCGTCGCCCATCAGTTGGCAATCCTGCTCAACAGGCTGCTCGACTGGAATCGCAAAATTTTGTTGCTCCAATTCCGCTGCCTTTGCTGGAAGTACCAGCTCCCGTTCCTTCAACAATTCGCGTACCCGGGTAAGTCTCAACTTTTCTCCTTCACGCAAATCTTTGCTAATCCCGAACAAATCTCCCAATCGAACCGTTACTTCCGTGTCGTTAATCCGTCCCAATATTTCTTCAGTGAGTCCTTCCCTTTGAATCGGCGCTTTTAATCTATAGGCCTTCCCAGAATCGTCAATTACACGCTCTGCGTTGCCTGTGGATACTGGCAGAGTTCGAGCCTCAGAATCCACTGGTTTCACAAATCGGTAGGGTAGCTCAGTCCGTCCTTTCTCTTTTTCTTTCCTTTTATTTTCCATTTTACTTCCCTCCGGAGGCTTGGATGGGCCAGGCTTTGCCCTTGCCTCCATCCTTGGGTCCTTCAAAAATCCTGTTCGGGTTGACCAGCAGGCGCCATAGTACGTGCACCCGTTCTCGTTTGAACGTACTGATCCTGACTTTGATTCCCCATACGCATCATATTAAATACGGCTCGCCCAAACTCTCCCATATCTATGGGTTGAGCCGGAGCCGCCGGACTCATATATGGCGACGCAACCTGCGCCGGCGTATTGACCATGTAAGTCGGTTGTATCGGAGTAGCCCTTTCATTGGTGACTTGACTTAATTTTACGCGCAGCGTCCTAATCTCATCACGCAGGGAATCAAACTCATCCTCCGGTGCTCCCCCATAGAAGGAATCATAGAAATGTTGGCCAGCTGCACCCTTGCGCTGCCAATACTCTTCAACTCGGGCCACAGGTGAGCCTCGCCCTCTCGGAATAAAATTCCCATCTGCTAACTTCTGCTGCCCATCTTCAACCATTATCCACCCTTTCTGAATGTGCGCCGCTTTTACCGTGCACTCCCGAGAGTAATGGTCGTGGCCGTCGCAATAATAGCAAACGGTTCGCTGCACTCCACCTGGCCGTATCCGCGGTTGTACTGACGATCCTGCCCGTACGAGTTCGACATTCCAGCCCGTGGTGCAGCGTCACGACCCTCATTCTCATCTCGAGGCTGGCCTTTCGTATTTTGCAAGACTTTCATCAACTCCTCGTGGGCCGCTCTCGATTGTTTCTGCACCACGGTCATGGCGTCGCGAAGACTTGATAGCTCTCCACCGAGCTCTTCCAATCGTGCGTCTCTTCTCTCAATCTTTACTGCCGGGAACCTATCTGACCGTTTGACTTCATAGTTTTCTTCTTCTCCCCAAGTCGCCTCGGTTCCCCCCGTGCTGGCCAAGCGTTCAGCCATCTTTATCAATTCTTCCAACAGGATTGGATCCTCTTTCCTGTGGTCCACGGCGTTCGTTCCTGCCGCTGGTTGATTAATCCCAGCCTGTCGTAAGTCCTCTTTAATAAGATTTCTTGTATTAATGGCCATCTTTAGCGTCTCAGCGAATCCACGCTCGAGGGCTTCCAGATACCGTCTACAAGCTTCTTTATTCAGGATGATGGCGGGTTCCCTGCCCAGTTTCTTAACCAACGCCTTGAAGCGTATCCCGAATCGAGTGAGTTTTCCTTCCTCGCTACGTTTAATATTCTTATTGTCCGCGCAGAGTCTATCCAACTCATCTAGCGTGCCGTCTGCTTCCTCCTTTACCTCGGATAAACCTTCAACACTGCCTTCTTGAAGTCGGTGTATGGTGTACCAGCAGCATACTCCTTCAACTCCCGCCACGTTTCCCGCTTCCTCGCCGGCAAATAGCTGGTGAGCAGCCTCTTCTTTTCATCGTTATCCGTGATCTGGGCTAACGCGATTATATCATCAACCTGTTCCATGAAATCCAACAGATCCTCTTTATCCTCTGTTACGAACTTCGGTACATTGCTCTCCCATGGCCGCGGAACCTTAAAGCTTGCCACACCATTCCCAGCCGTGGTCCAGCGTTGTTGGCCATATTAATAGCTTCTGGTGTAACTGGTCTAAGCGCGAATGAAAAATCAAAATTAAACTCGTCCGAGTCTGATGGAAATTCCTCGTCCAGCAAGGATTCCTCCACAAAAGGTAATCGTCTAGTGAACTGTTGCTGCCGGCGTCGCCTGCGATGCCCAATTGTAGTTCCGCCGTTGCCCTTCTTTCTGCGTACGCTGCTGCTCGTGCTCGTACACGCTCCCTAACTTTGTTTCGCGCCTTTTCCGCCGGCGTTAATCCCCAAATATTCCTGCCTGCAGGAAGTTATCCAACTCCAAAATTTTCTTCAACAGATGAATGCAACCGGCGCACTCGAAATATTTAATCTGGATGAACCTCCCTCGCGGTGGGCTCCAGATGAAGCGCTTAGGGAATTTCAACCAACAAAACAAAATATAAAATAAAGCCCCTAGTGTAACCGTCCTGCAGTTACTTCAATATATCACTTCTATTCCTGTGATTGAATCCCTTTGAATATAGCGCTGAGTTCGGGTGGCTCTAGTCAAAATATATGACTATTGCGAATCCAGATAAACAAGCCGTTGAGTTGATCGCAGAGTTCCGATTGAAATTAATTGCCGTTCAAAATTTGTTCCGTTCCCGTTCCCGTTCCCGTACCCGTACCAATCCCAAATCCAAACCGTACGAAGAAATCAGAAAACACGGGTAATTCCCGGGCAAGTGTGTCTTTCTCTACCTACTTACAGATGGCCTTTTATACCCTAGGTGTTTGGCCTTTACAAAGAAACAACAACAAATGCATATTTCAACGCGTGCAGGTTGAAACTTGTATGGTACGTCCTCTCATCCCTTGAAACAATTGAAATGCTCTCCTGAAACTCGTTTCATCCCAGGTTTTGATTCTGAAACACCAGCCGCCTCCCAGCTGCATTATTCAATCAACGGTTCGTACTCGCTCAACCTCTGTTCATCCTTCCCTCAAGTTCTGACTTCGCGTTTCACCTCTCGTTTCATCCCCTTGCTACTCCTATCAATTCCCCGTTGTTTCAGATGCAACACGCGTCCCAAAATCCCAATTGTACGTGTTTGTTTCACGGGCCCATTGTCCCCATCGCGATTTTAGGTAATCTACCTTCCTGGTTACCTAATCTGTCCGAGGTCGAAAACACAAAATTCCCGTGGTTTGGTATGTTTTCTCCACGCAAAAATACGCCCGCCCATCAGCATTGTGCAATGCCGTGGCTTTTTCTTCGCCGTTCTTGGTTCTTGTCTTTCGAATTACCAATGAATGCCTCCTAAATCTTGTATTCCACTCTCAAGAGTCTTATGTTTTGGATGTGCACCCATGGAAGGCCGCATTTTTCAGGCATAACGAAGGCATCGCTCACTTTTCCCATACTTTCACGTCTCCCACGCAGCAGAGGCAGTGCCGAGGATCTTCCATCTCCCCACAGCACCTCTCCTTCGCCTCAGGTAAGCTTATATTACAATAATTGATTTAATTTTATTAGGTTGTAAACAAAAAAAAGAGCCCACGGCGGAGTCCAATGGGGGTAATTGAGTCGTGCTTTGAGAAGAGTTGAAATCCTATGAAAGAAAATGAAAACACAACTTCCGCATGCGGACGAGGAGAGTCGAACCCCGACAGATTCAACATTTCTTTGTGATCTCAACACGAAGCATGAGATAAAGCAGGATAAGACTCAGGATAATATATTAGCTGTGCACCATGCACCACGTCTACTTCCTACCCTTTGTTACTCAAGTTGTTAGCTAACTAATATGGTTTTATATTTTTATATTTTTTTAGATTGTGAACAAAAAAAGAGCCCACAGATCGGAGTCCAATTCCTTCTGGGGATAATTGAGTCGTGCTTTGAAAAGAGTTGATGCACTCGAGCATTCTATTATGCGGAATCTGACGAAGACCATTTTGAGATTTGTTCTCAAGTTGGCGGAGCACGGAGAGAGCAGACGAGGCTGGGAGGAGTCGACCACGGTTGAGGGTGAGCGGTGTCTTCAGGGTAATTTTAAACTTGATCTTGATTTCGAAGACTGAGCCACTGCTGTGGTGTTCTGTGAAATTACCGTAATATTCGGGCCATATAACTAATCAAGAGCTGATGAGTCGACCATCATATTCTACGTTTCTTGTCTCCACTCCCAAATTCATTGCAATGCCGACCGAAATCATCCATGGTGATGTTAAAAGCCAGTCGCTGGCGATGCTTTCTAACCTCTGCCCCGTTCTGCAAACCATAGATTCCTGTTGTATACTGTGGCCTCGGTGAAAGCGGTTGGACACATGCAGGGTTGGCTGTGAAGATTTAAATCTTCGAAAGAGCGGGGAAACGGCCCCATCGGAAGGCTTCGTACGGAATCGTCACAATGGAAAAGATAGCGGTTACCCGAACGCAGTATGAGACATGTTCCCGGATCATACGAGTCATAGCTTCCATATGCCTGCAGGGAAATTGTCCCCGGCATGTAGAAAGCATGGTTTAACAACCACGCGCTGTCCCCGGGAGCACCCAGCCACTGATACGAGCGGCAAGGCCCCCAAACCCAATCAGTGTTCCACAAACGGGGATCGAGATTTAAATCCTCGTCCGACCAATCTGACACCCATGTTGACAAGGTATCTGGGTCCATTTTTCGAGGTAGACGTGGCAAGGGCCGCAACCCTAGAGAGATAGGTTTCTGCACGGCAGGAAACATGAGTTGAAGAAATGTGATACGGAAACATACCTGGGAGAGACGAATTGGAGATGAGAGTCCTTGATGATGTGTCAAGTCGGACGCCAATCCGCAACACTTTATGGGATCGGACGGTACGCAATCATATATCGCAAGTTCGCCGAAATAGTTTCCGAGAACCGTATATCCGAGTGCCTCGTCGAAATCTAGAGAAGGTAATGCCCATAGCGCGGAGTTATTTAACTCCTCATCCATCCAGGTGGTAAGAGGCGATCTAGAGTCTGATGGACGTGGGTCGAGAGCCATGGAGACGAGATGTGGCTGCATACGGAGCCAATCCTGAATCCCAAACCAACATACCCGCCGGCCGGTTCCGTTGGCTGCCAGATGGTACCACGGAAAGTCTTTCCGATATGGCATCTCGGCGAGGAGAGAAGAGTTACATTTGATCACGTCATTTAAGACGGTGTCCGATTCAAGTGTAATCAGTTCAACACCGCTGCGAGAAATTACCAGCAACCTCAATGGCGACATTGAGGCAAGTGGGAGAGGGTCCAGTGCAACAACCTCCCAGATTTCGACTGTTCTCACAGATTTAATGTACACAGGACCACGGGTTGCCGATGGTCGAGTGTAAATTTCGAGGTCCACTTGGCGAATAACCACAATAAGGTCGTTCCAGGTAACCAAGAGATGAGGTGCACACTAAAGTGTTTTTTTTAAGTGTCGGCTGACCGTGAAGAAGTCGAAATACTAACTCTTCGTTATGAATTATCGAAACCACCGGGAGGAGGCGGCAGATCATGGATAGTATTTTCTACCCAGTTTATTAAATGTATAGTGATCGCGTCGTCGCGCATTGCGCACGCGATGAGATTACGCCGTAACATC